>JAHKKF010513658.1:20944-37266 GCA_019740295.1 Labeo calbasu
TGTTCTCTATTTGATTATATGTTAAAATGTAATTTATTCTTGTGATTTCAAAGCTGAATTTTTAGCATCATTACTCCAGTCACATGATCCTTCAGAAATTATTCTAATATTCTGACTTGCTGCTCGAAAAACCTTTATTATTATTATTATTATTATGTTGAAAACAGTTTCTGAAAAGAGTTTTTTTCAAGTTTCTTAAATAGAAAGTTATTTAAGAACATCATTTATCTAAAAATAGAAATGTTTTGTAACATTTTCTGAACAAGAATCATGTGACACTGGAGTAATGATGCTGAAAATTTAGCTTTGATCAAATTAGTTATATTTTTAAAATTTTAAAGTAGAAAGCAGTTATTTTAAATAGTAAAACTATTTCAAAATTTTACTGCTTTTGCTGTGTTTTGGATCACATAAATTCAGGCTTGGTAAGCAGAAGAGACTTGTATATATTTATGATGGTTTAAGAATATAAATTATTGGAATTACTGACATAACTTTTCAACCTTTGTTCAATGTTTAATATAAATTAAGAAAATTAAATTAAAAAAAATAAAAATAATTAAAAAAAAAGTGGTGTTTTCTCGGAAGAGGCAAGGGAGACGGTGTCTCAAAATATTGGATGAGAAAAAAAAATTGCAAAACAAAGCCAATATTACAAAATATAACATTAAAAACTGTATAAATCACTTGTTTTTCAAAAAAAATTCAGAAAACCAGTGCACACCGCTGATACAAAAATAGAAAATAGAAAAACCTTTTAATCTAATGGTGAAGAATCAATGAGTTAAAAGAGCAGCTTTGGAGAGCAGGGCAAGAATAGTCATTCATTTATGAAGCGGGCAAATGAATCTCAATTAGTGAGCGATTTCCTGCACTAGATGAGATGGTACGGTGACCATCTATAACCTGAAAGAACTCCATGACTCCATTTCACTGTGATGAATGAAGGTGCAGGAACTGAATCATTTTCAGTTTAGAATAATAATTCATCCTGTCAGACTTGTGTATAGAAACATTGAATCAGTCACAAACCGCATTTGTCTAATAGGAATCTTTGTCAATGACTGTAAAATCAAATCGCTACAAAATCCTCCCGCTGTTTACCTCAGAATAACAAAACCGCAGATCATTTTAACATCAGTCCTTCAAACACACACAAACCCTCATATCTGCGTTCGCTCTCACTCCCTGTTCACGAATAAACACAAACCAATCCCCAAAGCTTTCTTTTCAAGTACAAAAATGCCGAGCAAGCTGTCATAAGCAGCCAGCCTCTTTCTGTGAGTCTGAAAGCGAAGGGTTTTACTTATTCATGTCCGCGCGCTGTCGTACGGGTCCTGCTTTCTCAACCTCAGAGCTGCCGCTAGCCATTCCTCATCTATGTTGCATGATGGGAGTATTTATAGCTGAAGTCTTTTAGCCACCATTGGATTAATCTCATAGCAACTGATTTCCAGACATCATCACAATGATGCATACATAACTCTTTGTCAGACAGACACCAAATTCCCATTCCACTCAGCCTGCGTTGGCTTCAAATGACCTGTTTCATGCAAGTCAGCACTGCCTTTTTGTCTTTTTAATGAATGTTATTACAGGATTACTAAAAACAACACTGTGAGATTATAGTACAATTTACTAGCAGCAGCCCAGTTTTGCACTTTAGGCCGGATTTCTACGAGGCAAAATTATTGGCATTATACGAGAGACGTGTTGCTGTTGGCCAGGCTGCATCGCTGCTTATTCAGCAGTCAGAGTTTTAAAAGGGCAACAGCAGATTGAAATAATCTCATTTTCCCCAGCCTGAGGGTTTCAAACTGAGCCACACGCCACAGCAGGAGAGAGAGGGAGTAAGCTTTGTTTAAATGCCCAAATCTCAGCAGTCACACTCTTTGAGGTACTACACACAGATGGCCGCTCAAAGCATATGACAGCCACAATTACACTACTACACACTGCCGATATGCAAACACACTCCTGACTGGCTCTTTTATGCAAACGGATGAAAGTTAGCGAGCCTTTCATGCTGAGCAATGATATGAGTTGCTAACATCAGCCACATATGTCAACACTTCAGCCACTGCCTTGATGCTCATGTAGGCAATCCTACTTCGAGTCTGGCTCGCATCATTTCTTGTTTCTTCCTCACTGTTGCCTGTCCTCTCTTTCAATCAAAATGGGTCAATCAAAATGGGCTAAAAATATTTTCAAAGTTGTCAATATTGCAGAATAAGAACAAAAGCTCACCTTTGATGAAAACTTATCTTTTGATATCATAAACGTTAAAACTAAGTGTCTAATATCAAAGAGATTTTCTATAATAATTATTTAATCAAAATATAAAATATAGAAAATAACATATGCAATATAACAACATTATATTATATTATTATGTTATGTTATGTTATATTATATTATATTATTATATAAAAAATATTTCAATCCTTAACCCTCAGAAAAAAACACTGCACAATATCAAGTGTCTTCAACATTTTCAGAAGAAATAAATATTGTAATACCAAATTATTATATTGCACAAAAAAACAGACACAAATATCTATATTATATTATATTATATTATATTATATTACATAGTTCATAATGAATTTATTTTTAAATGTAAATTTTTCTTTACTTTTTTTTTTTTTTTTTTTTTTTTTTTTTTATTGACTGACTCCCACCAAGATATGACAATGTATTAGTTTTTGGAAGAAAATGCAAGTTACCCCCATGCAACATTTTTATAATAAAATTATATTAAAATTACATTAAATAAATACTATAATAAATATTATAATATATTAGAATATTATATTATATTATATTACATTATATAGTTCATAATGAATTCATTTTTAAATGTAATTTTTTTTTTGTTTTTTCATTAACTGACTCCTGACAAGCTATGAGAATGTATTAGTTTTTGGAAGAAAATGCAAGTTACCCCCATGCAACATTTTTTAAATACATAAAATAAAATAAAATAAATAACTGCACTAAAAACACATGCACAAATTTCTATATTATATTATAGTAGTTAATTCATTTTTTTTTTTTTTTTATTACTTTTTTTTTTACACCATTCACTGACTCCCGACAAGCTATGACAATTTACTAGTTTTCGGAACAAAATGCAACCCAATATAGAATAGAATAGAATAGAATAGAATAGAATAGAATAGAATAGAATAATCAGTAGGAGACAGTAGTTCAGGTCCCTAACCCATAATCCTTATCAACAGCACTGATATTAAAAACAACATATTATCACACAGCTTAGTCTTGTTTTTATTCATTTACAGTATTATTCAGATTTCTGCAGCAGGAATCAAAGTGATGGCTTTAACTGTAGATTATAAGTGAATTGTAGAGATAAGTCAGAGACGGACTTGGAACGACATTAAGCAGCGACTGTAATGAGTCCCTATGGAACCTTCTGCTCTCTCCACCCTAAAACATCACGTCGCACAGAGAACATGCACACAGGGATCATGTTTATCTTGCCAATTAGAGCCGGTAATTGGTCAGGGAGTCAAGGGTCGGTGAAATACTAACCATAAAACACAGGTACTGACTACTAAACATTCAGTAATCATTCACAGCTATAAAATATATGAGCTGCTACTAAAATAAAATGCTAGTAGATTGAAAGCTATCGTAATTGGAGAGAGAAATTTCCCAATGCCAATCTAAAGTCGCAGGGGCTCTGAGCTGACAGTTTTCCTCATTCACATCCCCTCTGGAGAGGTAGGGTTCATTAGTCTTGGGAGTGATGTTCAGTCTGGGGACCTTCAGCACAGCTGATCCTTATCCACAGAATGACTGACTGTTACCGGAGGCAAGACCAAAATACGATGCCTCCCTGAGGCTCCAGACTCTGCCAGTTTACTGGATTTTAGGCGGTGAAAAACATTTGACACCAGTGGGGAATGGAAACAGCTTGAATGCCAAGAATTCCAAAAGAAGCAGCAGGTAGTCCATAGATGGAACTGTCTAATACAAACTGTACACAGAAATGGCTAGTGCTGTCAAAATCGTAAGCTCCAAACTTCATCGATGTATCATGCAATTTCGATGAAATGGGGTACATGGATCATATCGTATTAAAACTGTAATACATTGTAATAATACTAATAGTAATAATACTACTACTGCTACTACTTCTACTAATATTTGTTGTTGTTGTGATCAGGATTATTATAGTTAACTAAAACTAAAAATGCAATTTTTAAATGCAAAAAAAGTTACTTGAACAAACTAGGACTGTCAAACGATTATTCACAATTATTTGTGATTATTCGTGATTAACTGCATCCATAATAAAAGTTTGTGTTTACATAATGTGTGTGCATTGTGTATATTTATATACAAATACAGACACATGCATGTATATATTATATATATATATATATATATATGTGAAGAGTTTATTTGCAAAAACAGATAACTCTGTTTTTTTAAATATTCAAAATTAATTTGTTCATTGTGCATTCTAATTAATCTCAATGCAACAGCAAGTTGGATTATTTTGATTAAGTAAAAATAACTTAAAAAGTAATACAGCTAACTAACACAGTAAAACACAATAAAAACATGATAACATAGTCATAGAGTTATCTGTTTTTGCAAATAAACTCTTCATATGTGTGTGTAAATATTTCTATATTACTTTTATATAATCAATTTTTTTTCATTTAAAATAAATATATACATGCATGTGTGTGTATTTATGTAAACATAATAAATATACACAGTACACACACATACAGTATATAAACAAACACATAAACTTTTATTTTGGATGTGATTAATTGTGATTAATCGTGACTAATCATTTGACAGCCCTAGAATAAACAACAACAAAAAATAATATAAAAATAAAATAAAGTAGAATAAAGTATAAATATAAATAAATAAACTAGTTGCCAAGTCAGTATTTCTCAATTTAATTTAGTTTAACTCCATGTACTAATATATACATACTAACCAAAACTAAAACTGAAATAAAAATGAATAAAAAATATACATTTTTTTTTCATACATGATATATTATGTTATTTAATCATTATATTCATGCCTTTGTGCTTTATATATATATATATATATATATAAGGACAAAAGCACACTACAAAATTACAAAAACTAAAATATAAAAATGAATTACATCAGACTTTATAGGCACAACCCTCAACGTCTTGTAAACACTGTTGTTTGTTCACTATGGATGTTGGCCAAAAGGCTGCAATTCTTGGTCCAAATAAGCTTTAAAGTGGACCAGACATTATGCTGATTGCACCGATTATGTGAAACTAACCAACAGGTGAATCCTGTCACAACATATTCTTTGCATTGTAGTCTCATAAAACAAAAAAATGTTTATATACAGATACTAAAAAGATGTTCTTATCTCCTAATTTAACAGCAGACAAGATGCAGGTTTAGATGTGACTGACAGGCCACTATGATACCGTCTGGACCTCATCAGTTACACTCACTCCCAGTCATTAATCTTAGCTCTCATCCAACACAGACAAAAGCAGGAAGCATCTCATTGATCACAGAAAGGTGATATCAAGTCCATCAAACACTGAATCTCATTCATCACCTGATCTGAACCCTGTTAATGTCCTCAAAGATTCAGACATCACATGGTGTTACATTCATCTAAATAACTGGGATTAGAGTTTCTGCTAAAAAATGTATGGGTACTATTATCAACTGACACAGAGAAGAAGACCAGCAACATAATGAATGAATTTTCCCAATATCCCACAGTTACGGAAAGTGTCACACTTTCACTTAAGTCTTGTCAGAACTTCTTACTTTCTTAAATGAGCTTTCCTCTCAACCCGTCAGCACTTGGCTGTCTGTCAGAAACCCCCAAATGTGTTGAAATTCACTACCTGTACTACTTAAAGCCACAGAGCTGCTAGTATTGTGAACGTACACATTTAAAATATTGCACGTGTGCACAAACACAATAATGAAGTAAATGTATTGCAAATTCTGTTTGTTTGATTCATGACCGCAAGCCTTACCTGTCTTCCCCTTGCATCTCTTTGACCCCTTTCTGAACGACCTCTCGAGCAGGTGTCATCTCAGGCGGGCGTCCAACATTTCGAGAGTAGAGGTCGACATTCCGTGAGTAAAGACCTCCGTCTGTGTGGTACCTTATGATTAAACAACAAATTAATAATAAATCTGAGAGCATTTGTTATGGGTTTTACAGGTGGGTTTAAAGTGCCCCCATTATGCCATTTCAAATATTGCCTTTCATGCAGTGTGTAATGTAGCTGTATGTAATGATCTGCAAAGTTGTAAAGCTGAAAGCGCACAATAAATACAAAAGATCCCAAAAGAAAGAATCGACTCTAAACAGCCTAAACGAGTCGTTAGTAATTCGAATCCCACTTGTCTACACATCATGGTGTAACACATTTGCATGTTCTACATTGGCCGGCTACAAAAACGTCATTTTACTGAAGACTGCTTCTCTAATCTTGGAGTTCAACACGGAACTCACAAAACGCATTCCTCTTGATGCCTCAGTACCCAGTTTATTCAGACCAGCTGGTTCCACTGAATCCCAAACTGTAAGTATGATAAATAATCGATGTTTAGATTCCATTGAGCGTTCAAAATACAGAACTATGACAATGGGCATATGGTTTTTGACACGCGCTGTATGTGGTAGACTGATCACAACAGACTGGGTCATCTGACCAATCAGAGCAGAGTAGGCTCACGGAAAGGAGGGGTTTAGAGAGACTGAATCTTCGAACTGCTTCAAATGAGTCATTTGAGAATCGCTGGAAAATGAGGTGAAAATAGATGTACACACTGTCAGAAAAAAGGTACAGTTCTGTCGCTAGGGCGGTACCCTAAGGTACAAAGTGAAAAGGTACAATTATGTACTTTTAAAGTACTAATATGTACCTTTAAGGTACTAATATGATCCGTTTAGGGGTAGGTAAAGTACCAAGATGTACCTTTTCACTTTTGTACCTTAGGGTACCGCCCCAGCGACAGAAATGTACCTTTTTTTTCTGAGAGTGTATATACAGCAGGTCATATATATTTTTTGGAAAACAAACTGTTTACCCCAAAAATAAAGAATCTTTCATCATTTACTCAACTTTGTTTCCAGATTTGACAATGTTTGTCAGTGTAGGTAAAGCAAGTAGGTTCTTGCAAGTTCTATAAGTTTACTGAAATTTTCAGAGAATAACTGCAATTTCAGTTTGTTTCTTTATGACTTGTTTATTTAACAACTAGGCCAGTTTTGGTGGGGTTCGCATTCCAAGGGCTAAATACCACGTCCCTTTAACCCACGGACATGAAAAAACAACCTGCGGCAAAAGTGTTAAGTACCCCAATTCTGTGGGAAAAACTTGGGAACACTGAACATGAACAATTTAGAAAATTTCTTTCTTTTCCTATCTTTTTCCTTTTTTTGTTCCATAAATGTAAATATAAATGTAATTTCTGTTTGGAATGGCAAGAGGGTGGCGTTTCCTTTGTGTCTGCATTGTTACTGTACTAAAACTAAAACTATTAAATATTACTTCTATTAACTGAAATATAAATATAACATGGAAAAACTAAAAAAAACAAAAATTAGAACTGGGCTGTTCAAAATAGGTTTTAGCACTAAAATTACTAAAACTAAAATAAAGCTAAAAAGAAATATTAAAAAATATTAAAAAATAAAAATGACAATCTTACATAAAATGACTAAAACTTAAACTAAAATTACAATAAAAACCTGAAAATACAAAAATAAAATGTACCACTAAGTACACATCACTGCAGTTTCCAACAGAAATGAACACTAGGGGTGGTACAACAGCGAGCATTTGTAATTATTTTTGCACGCAGTTATGTTTACAGCTTCATAAATGTCACTTCCCAGTGCTGCAACACGCCAGATTACTTCTCGCTAACATTGGTAGGTTTAGAGTTGGAAGAGGAAGGGTTAGGATTAGGCAATCATGTAGTGATTTCAA
This sequence comes from Labeo calbasu, assembly GCA_019740295.1. Classification (NCBI taxonomy): domain Eukaryota; kingdom Metazoa; phylum Chordata; class Actinopteri; order Cypriniformes; family Cyprinidae; genus Labeo; species Labeo calbasu. The sequence goes on from JAHKKF010513658.1 coordinate 28,951, forward strand.
CGAGAGGGGGTAACAATTTGGCAGGGGGTCGTAAACATCACAACACCACATGTAAAAAGCTTGCTCTGTAGCTCAGCCGGCATGGAATTGGATTTAGGATTTGGAATCCTTGGGTACGAATCCTGTGAAAAACATGACTCATAATGAAAGAGCTGAAAGATAAATGACATGATTGCAGTTGTGTTTTTACATCACATTCGCTTTTGTTCATACTATCGGCTAGGTTTAGGTTTCTCAACAGACATTTCAAGTCAGAACTACAGTAACTCGCACAAAACCAACATCACATAAAACGTACCATATGTACATTCATCTGTTTCGGGGGAAAAAACTAAACACTCTTTTAGCACCACTCAGTGGATATTTCATATTGAAAATGTTACGAAACATACATGGTACATATTTTCGCGTCTTGCGAAAAAGTTCCCAGGGGTACGTTTTCATCATGAGATCAGGTTGATTAAAACAAACTGCTTTGTGCGTATACATAAGCATAATTTTTAACTTGCAATATGTTGATGCTGGTAGGTGAGAGTTTTAAGCATGTCACAAATGAGAGAGCACCAAATATATTAATGTTCTTATAATTAGCATCATGCTTCATCTAATCGCTGTTTTGGGCTGATGTACTGCCTCCAGCTTTGACTGCAGGAGCTATATTGTATTTAGTATTTCCAAATCCATCACTTTCACACAGTTTCTTCAGGTTCAAGTATCAATACTTCGGTTTCCGTGTGAGTCAGTCTTTTACAGACTTCATTTCTAGTGTTATTTTTCTTTCTCCGTCTATTAATCAGCATAGAGACGGCAAGGGTAGAAGCAATAGCGCATTACACAGTGATGTATACGTGACCCTGAGCTATTCCTCCAAACAGAGACATATGACGGCATATGAGTGTTTCTCACCCACATATTGTGAGACAGCTATAACTACTTCACTGCTCTGATGGAATGCGTGTGAATGTTATAAATCGATCATAATTTTTTCAAACAGCCTTTCCTTTCTGAACACTGCATACGGTAACAGAAAAAGTGATTGAATGTTCGACTGACCTGCTTGAACTACACAAATCTCATGGTTTGTTTTTCAACATGGTTTCTAATCTCATCGTTTCTTACCCACTGATATCGTCTGCATGTACATTCTTGGCGAGGATGTCACCATCGCTCCCGTATCCGGTCACATCCACCTCTGGCCCCGCCTCTGAAATCCCACCTTTCTCTCCCGGCTCTGACCCTCGAACCCCTGAGGCGGCCGCTCTCCTCAGGGGGGCTGTGTATAACAACCTCGAGGGGTCACCGTAGCGAGCTGTGGTGCCGGCACTGGATCTGGGCGGACCGTAGCTCGGAGCATCGCCGGCCTGAAGGCGGGGACTCGACGCTTGGCCGAGACGCCAAGACATTGGGGAGGAGCGGCTCGAGAGGGCGGGGAGGCCACGACCGTTCACTTCTGTGGTTACAGTGGTGTCGAATGTTGTCTCAAGGGTACTACGAAGAAAAAAATAGAGGAGAGAAGGAGATTAGAGGAGAGAATTTGGGGACTGCAGGCAGATTTGGGTAATTAGATCAATATCCTACTTCCGAAAGAGCTGAATTGCCATTTAAAGGAATAAATATCCAACACCTGTGCCAAGGTGAGGAGTTTGCTTGACAGTTTGAGGACCAGTCTGTACTCTGCAATGCAGTACTGTTTCTGAACTAAAGTTCGGAGTTTAAAACATTCACAGACTGGCTTGAATATTTGTGCTGACTCAGACGTTGAACTGATTTGCTACAAAACAATTGTGCCAGTACTGTTCAAAAGTTTAGGGACGGTTGAATGTTTTTGAAAGTCTTCCAAGCTACATTTATTTCAGCTGTAAAAACAGTTATATTGTGAAATATTATTAAGATTTAAAATAACTACTTTCTATTTTAATATATTTTAAAATGCAATATATACCTGTGATGCAAAGCTGAATTTTCAGCAGTAAAAATAAATAAAAATGAAACTTTAAAAATATAAAACAACAACAACATGAATTTGGCACGGCTAAAATAAAATAAAATAAAATAAAATAAAATAAAATAAAATAAAATAAAATAAAATAAAATAAAAAAATATATAAAAAAATTATATTAGTTAATACATGAACTTTGGCAGGCAAAAAATAAAATAAAACTATATAAATGAAACTATAAAAACTAAAACAAAAAAACTTAATTTATAGTAGTTAAGTAGTTAACACAACTTTGGCAGTCCAAATAAATAAATGAATAAATAAATAAATAAAAATTAATAAAAATATAAAATATAAAAAGCTAAAACAACAACAATAAAATAAAATTAAAAATATAATAAGCTAACACAACAACAAAAACAAGAAATTGTATTAGTTAACACATGAACTTTGGCAGGCCAAAAATAAAATAAAACAAAATAAAATAAACAATAAAAATGAAACTACAGAAATGAAATTATAAAAACTAAAAACAACAACAACAAAAATGTAACTTATATTAGTTAACACATAAACTTCGACTGTCAAAATAAAATAAAATAAAATAAAATAAAATAAAATAATGAAACTACAAAAAGCTAAAACAACAACAATAAAATAAAAATATAAAAAGCTAACATAACAACAAAAACAACCATTTTTATTAGTTAACACATAAAATAAAATAAAATAAAATAAAATAAAATAAAATAAAATAAAATAAAATAAAAATAAAGCAAAATAAAATAAAATAAAAATTAACTATATTAACTATAAAAATCTAAAACAACAACAACTTATATTCAAAACTATAATAACTATGCTTTTTAACCGCAAAGTGTCTTCACAAGATCCTGCCCACAACAGATCCTTGATATGTCTATATTAGTCCGAGCATCTCTCCACAGCAGGTCTTCTATCTGTAGGTTGTGAGTGTTCAGCGTGGTGTGAAGGACCCAGCTGAAGCAGAAAGATTGCCAATGTGCCTGTGTTTGATTGCCGCTCTCCATAAAATGGAAGCTATTCTCATCGTGTCACGTCTAATCCACTTCAACAAGCAGCAGCCCATCAACAAGCACGTTAGTGCGGGCACAACTTCACTTTGACCTCCTGACCTTTGTTAAGTGCTCTGTCCATGTCTTTGACTGCGTGACCATCAATGTGTGAAGTGATGGTCGCATAGGCGTCTCCACACATCAAAAGCTTGTCGAGGCGGGAACGTGTGAGAAAACAGCATATGGACAGATGCTCAAACGCACACCATGACACACCCAAGCATCATGCAAGACTGTCCTGCAACAGCGCACTCTAGTGGTGGGACAATCACATTACAGTGATTTATAGGGGCAATTTTGAGGATGAACATAAATCTTCAGTATTAAATATACAAATTCATGACAATGTTAAACAAGCAACAAATCCGCCAAAATACGACAGCTAGTTATTTGCATGAGGGGACGACAGCAGGGGGTCAAAATGAGTGGCACTTAACAAATAAGTCATCAGCGCCAAGACGATGTTGTCATGACTACAGCGCCTGTATATTAATATCCTCACCATCAAAGTCCATTCAGAACGAATCTCATAAGTGGTTTGTGGCTAGTTAACAACGTCTTTCAAAAGAGATACACTTTCAAACGCTACGAAAAAGCAAGCTACAGTAGTTGTTGACCAAAAATACAAGTATTGAATGGTATTGAACCATCCAAAGCTCTCAATTACAGCAACAGCGTTCATGCCTATTGTTATTCTGCTGTGCTTGGTATATTTGAAAGGGTGGCCGCCAGCGCTAAGTGTGGCTATCAAAGCATGTTCTGTTTGTGTGTGGATGCTCTTGTTATGAAATACACCAGAGACTTGTGACTCAGCAGCATGGGAGGACGGATAACAAGCTAGTGATGGTCACACACACACAACAGCTGACCGTTGTTTTTGTATAGATAGGACACAAACACATACATTTGAGCAGTAATTCTGAATTTGTCTGAACACAACACAGTTGATTTATGCAGCTGGAGTTGTTTATGAAATGGTGGCAATATGTGGACATGACAAACAAGCATGAAAAACATGCATGTATATACAAATATACAAGCAAACAGAAGACAAACTTAAATAAAACTTAAGTATGTTTTAAGAAAATACCCTACGATTCCATACCAATGTAAAGTACTTTAAAATTTCATGTTTAATTCAGTGTGTTACTTGCCGTTTGTTTGCAGTTGTTTATGAAGTTTAGCAGCAATTTCTAAGTGGAAATTATTTTAAAGTAAATCCCACACTTTATTTTATTTATTTATTTATTTTTTTCTTCAGTACAGGCAGAACTGAATTAGATGGATTCATGCAGGAAGGCAAGAATAACTTAAGTTTTGCAATTTATTTATTTATTTATTTATTCATTATTCATTATTATTATTATTATTATTATTATTATTGTGGTACAGAAGCATTTTACAATAAGGTTCATAATTTATAATCTATCATTATAATTTATATAATTATATAAATATAATTATAATACATCAACTAATATTAATTTAACAGTGTTGTGATTGTAAGGTAAAATTAAAAAATAAGTTAAAATAAATAAATGCAAATATATTAAAGCTAAACAGAAATATTAAAAGTGATAAAAAAAGACTACACTAAAAACTTTAACACTAAAAATTATTTTCAATAATTTAAATTAATATGAACTAGAATAATATAGATATTACAATAAATAAATAAATAAAATACATTAAAGCTAAACAGAAATATTAAAAATGATAAAAAGACTAAACTAAAAAATAATACAAATGCACAAAATCACTAAAAGTTAAAATAAAGGCTGAAAATAATGCTAATTAAAAATATTATCTATTATCTACTATTATCTATTGCTGACGTTTTTCAATTATTGAAATTAATATGAAATAGAATAATATAAATATTACATAAAAAAAAAACTTGAATGAAAATGAGAAATGTTGCTTTGCCAATCAACTGAAATAAATAATTGTAAAAATGACATTAAAGCTAAACAGACATATTAAAAATAATAAAAATACTACACTAAAAAAATAATAAAAATGTACAAAGCACATAAAATCACTAAAGCAAGGTTAAAATAAAAACTGAAAAAATAAAAATAAATGCTAATTAAAAATATTATCTATTATCTAATATTATCTATTACTGAAGTTATTAAAAATGATTACTGAAATCATTTTCAATAATTGAAATTAATATGAAATAGAATAATATATTACATAAAAAACTTGAATGAAAATGGAAAGTGTTGCTTTGCTAATCAACTGAAATAAGTAATAAATAAATAAATTAATTAATGAATGAAAACAAAAAATAAATTAAAGCAAAACAGAAATATTAAAAATAATAAAAAGACTACTAAAAAAATAAACACACACGCACACAAAGCACATAAAAACACAAAAACTAAGCTAAAATAAAAACTGAAATAAATGCTAACTAAAAATATTATTATCTATTATCTACTAGTATTTATTAGTGAAGTTATTAAAAATAATCACTGAAATCATTTTCAATCATTGAAATGAATATGAAATAGAATAATATAAATATTACATTTTAAAATTAGAATGAAAATGAGAAATGTTGCTTTGCCAATCAACTGAAATAAGTTTTAAAAAATAATAAAATAAAAAAATAGATTAAAACTAAACAGAAATACTACAAATGACGAAGCCTGCACTAAAAAAAACCTAATAAAAATGCACAAAGCACATAAAATCACTAAAACTTAAATTAAAGTTAAAATAAAAACTAAAAATATTAAAATAAATGCTAATTTAAAAAATATTAATAAAAACTATAACATAAAATTGATTCATTCAATTCAAAATATTTTGAAATATATTAATAAATGCTGTGAAAACATTGTTGATTGTTAGTTCATAACACCTAACACAACCAACGTTAATACATTTGAATGCCTACTGCAGGATCTGTAAGCTTCAAACTGTGTGAATTTTTATTTGGTCACGTTTGAAGTAACTTTATTCACCGTCCTTTGCTCACCCAGCGTTTTCTAATACGTAACGTGAGCATCTCTGCACTACGGTTTTATGTACCACTCCCAATAGTGTTGAACAAAGAACCCAGATCAACCAACAAACAATGATTTCCCTTTACGTCTACAAATCAAAGTCAACAGGAAGTGTATGAGCTGAGGTTTATGGCTTGCTACAAACATAAATCATGTATCTGTAGTTAGTTAACATCACTGGATGCAGCACATTTGGTCAGGTTGCTCTGTCTAATCTATTGATCTGCCGAATCACCCTCTGGCCCAGTCGCCAGCGTTTATCTCCCTCTCTGATGTCACTCCTCATGACAGCTGACAGTTCCACTATATATATTCCTGATGTCTCGTCTTCTCGACAACCCCCGTCTCTTAGCAACATGCTAGTGCTATTGGGAAAGGGTAAGACTGCAGCATTTTTCTGAATCTGCTATCCCTTGGACGGACGGCAGCAAATCAAACGGCCTGATGAAATGGGAACACAATTACAGAAGCCACCGGTGGGAAAACAGCTAGAGCTTATTTCAACATCCTATTAGATGAAGGTTCTACAGGAAGATAGGGAGGTGCAAAAACCTGCCCTCCTTAGTTACTGTTGCTATGTCTGACAAACAATGCCGTTCTCACACTACAGATCATGTTCTCCCGCAGTGAAAAAATACATTGCGGAACAAGGAAGAAACCGACAACACGAAGACAGACAAGACAGAGCAGGTTACAGCTTTAAAATGTTGTCATTTTTCAAGAAATTCAAACAATATGTACAATTTGTATGTGGCTCTTTAAAGGAGAAGTTCACTTCCAGAACAGCAATTTACAAATAATTTACTCACGCCCTTGTCATCCAAAATGTTCATGTCTTTCTGTCTTCAGTCGTGAAGAAATGATGATTTTTAAAAAAAGCATTTCAGGATTTTTCTCCATATAGCGGAATTCAATAGTGCCCCCGATTTTGAACTTCCAAAATGCAGTTTAAATGCAGCTCCAAAGGGCTCTAAATGATCCCAGCCGAGGAAGTAGGGTCGTATATAGCGAAACGATTTGTTTTTTTTTTTTCGAAAAATGTAAATTTGTATACTTTTTAAGCACAAAAGCTCGTGTAGCACTAGCTACGCTACATACTACAGAATCACGTCGAAAGGTCATGCATGATGTTGGCAGAACTACAGACCCAGTGTTTACAGACCCGTATGCAAAATGTCAGCCATTGCTAACGGAGCAAGAATCTCAATGCTGTCAAAAATGGACCATATCTATTCCACTGTCGGAAAGAATCAGCAAGTCAAGTGGTGAGTCACGCGTGACCTTTCGACGTCATTCCGTCATGGACACGCATCCCAGAATTAGTGCTACATGAGCTTTTGTGCTTAAAAAGTAAACAAATTTTAATTTTTCGAAAAAATGACAGATCGTTTTACTAGATAAGACCCTTCTTTCTCGGCTGGGATCATTTAGAGCCCTTTGAAATTGCATTTAAACTGCATTTGGAAGTTCAAAATCGGGGGCACCATTGAAGTCCATTATATGGAGAATTCTTAAATGCTTTCCTTCAAAACCATCATTTCTTTACGACTGAAGAGAGAAAGACATGAACATCTTGGATGACAAGGGGGTGAGTAAATTATTTGTAAATTGTTGTTCTGGAAGTGGACTTCTCCTTTAATGTGTCGTGACAGATTATTATTGTTATTATAATTGTTGTTATCATTGTTATTATACGTTATTAGATCAATCGATACATGAACTGATCGTCTTTTCTTATTTACTTACAACACAAAATAAACATGAATAGATTATATTGGTAAGGGAAAAGCTGCTTCCTGTATTGCGTGTAATCACAACCATACAGACTATGATCACAACAGCAAAACTTGTCAGGTGACTAAATTGTCAGCTGATGAGATTACAAAAATAAAACGAGTGTTTCTTTTGTTTTTTGTAACTCTGAAAGTTGAAATGAGTTATCTGCTTTCTGATTTCTGAAAATAAATAATAATGGATCTGTTGTTTCAAATAAACTCTCCATATAATAGATGAAAAAAATACAAATATTTAATTTAAAGGATCAGTTCATTGCTGAATGAAAATTAACTGATAATTTACTCACCTCCATGTCATCCAAGATTTTCATGTCTTTCTTTCTACAGTCAAAAAGAAATTAAGTTTTTTTTAAGGAAAACATTCCAGGATTTTTCTCCATATAGAGGATCAAGGGGTTAATGGTTCAAAATGCATTTTTATGATCCCACCTGAGGAATAAGGGTCTTGTCCAGTGAAACATCAGTCATT
>JAHKKF010513659.1:8114-18341 GCA_019740295.1 Labeo calbasu
TAAATATTTCTGACTTTTTCATGGTACTGATGTCAGTATTATAAGCACATAACAATATCACTTTTGCATATGCATATAAATATTTCAGAATAATATGGCCCATCCAGATGAACAACAACACAAACTGCACTAAGCATGTTTAGCTTAGCCAGTCAAAACAGAAAGCTACTGTACAAATGCAACCTGTTTAAATCAGGGTGTCAAAATGACAATGTAGTAGACAAAAACAATCATTACAAGTGGACTGCAGTCAAATATGCGATCCCAGCATGCCATTAAAAAAACAAACATCTGCTCCTGAAGCTGAGGTTCTTCTGAAGACTGTGTTTAAACTGGATGCATCAAAGCAAACATTTTTTTTTCTTCCATTTGTCCTGTTATTATCAGACTCAAGCATGTGGAGTATGTCAGAAACTGAACGGGCATCTGTATACTGTATCAAGTGTAGACAGTGTCAGTGCTTATATCAGGTTCTTTTTGCTTTTGACACAACATGCTGATTGTGTCCAGTGTAGATAGGTGACATTACAAATTCCACAACATCCAAATGAGCCAGTTTGGGAGCTTGGCTAAACAAGTGCTCATTTTGTACTGGAGAGGATGTTATGAAACTCATAACATATGAAAGTCTATTTCAGAAGGACTCATTTCAGAAGAAGAACTTCTGTTTCATTCCAAGTTAGTTAAAAGTTCAATCATTAACTTTACCTGTGCTCATCATCTGAAGCTGGACTGGTGCAGACATCCGTTCCTGCCTTAGTTGATGTCTTTGATTCAGAGCTGTGCAGTAAACCTTTAGTCTCATCCTCTGTATGGTCACACGGGTTTTTTCGTCCACAACAATCCCAAAAGTTCCCCATGTTGGCACAGGGTGCAGTGACAGCTTTCAATAAATCCACTTCTCTGGGTTTAAGTTCAGACCAAAGGATGTGCAGTTATCTAGAGCAAGCTGCTTCCACTTCCAGAGGCCTAGCCATATACAAATATTATTTCTCCAGACAAGATTCTACATGCCTCGTACCAATACATTTGAGCAGTGTCTGTAAATGGCGTGTATCTGTAAGAATAGTCCAGCTACAGGAGCTGACCTTAAACTGGACTTCTGAGTATCTGGTCATCTGCTCAAACCTGCAGATTAAAAACAAACACAAAGTCCCATGTGAGTATTAAACATGCCATTTCTTCATCGAAAGACACAAGTTCAATAAAAACCTAAGACTGTAAGACTCTGAAAGCTTTTTGTAATTGTAATTTTACAGTATTAACAATAACTGGACATATGAAGAGTATGTTTTGTTCAAACAGGTGTTGTTGAACAAATTTTTAGGTGAACAAATCCTTCTCGTTCTATCTTCACTTCCATGCATTGATTCCATTTCAATTCACGGAATTCTATTCCTGTTGGCACACTTATCTGTTTGAGTCAACAATTATAAATTGTTTTATTGTCTTCAAAGATTCATGGCTGAGAACTCTTTAAAATTCCTACTGGAATTTTATTTCCAAAACCAAGGCAGCTGAAAACGTTTGCAGGCATTGTTGCACTCTGTAAGACTTGTTTCCATTGACGCTTTGTGTATCCAAAATCACAACCATTCCCTTTATATAGTGCCCTATTTAATGGTTAAACCATTTGTAGTGGTTTCCAAAAACATAGCAGACATTATCAAGCCACCCGCAGAGAATTTGCTCACTTGCACTTGCTTCCAAAACATCAGTAATCTTGCTCAATCTTGTCTCCTGCCTTTTTCACAGTTAACCACCAGATCCTCCTGTCAACCCTTCATGCCAACCCATTGCAGGAACTGCACTCTAGTGGATCAAGCCTTACTCTTCAGGTAGGCCCTACAGGGTGACTTGGAGGGGTAAGATGTCTAAGCCACAATATATAACTACTGGGGTGCCTCAGGGCTCAATGCTTGGACTATTTCTCTTCTTCAGCTACATGTCACCACTGGAATCTGTAATTCAGCACAGCTTTTTCCTATCATTGCTATGGTGATGACACACAATTGTACTTCTCATTCTAGAGAGGATGATCCAACAACAGCTGCTTGCACCTCAGCCTGCCTGACAGACATTTCTTGCTGGATGAAAGGCTATAACCCTCAACTCAACTTTAGTTGAGACAGAACTGCTTGTGGTGTCAGCCAACCAAACACTTTACTACAACTTCTCCATCCAACAAAGCGCATCAACCATAACTCCTTCCACGACAACCCAGAGCCTTGGAGTAGAAACTGGTGATCAGTTAAACTTCACAGACTCGATTGCTAAAACTGCCCAATCCTGCAGATTTGCCTTATACAACATTAGGAAGATCAGGCCTTTTAATTTGGGGCATGCTACACAACTCCTTGTCCAAGCTCTTCTTCTATCCAGGCTGGACTATTCTAATGCTGTTTTAGCAGGACTTCCAGCATGTACTTTCAAACCTCTTAAACTGATCCATAGTGCAGCAGCAAGAGTGGCCTTCAACAAGCCAAAGAGATCGTACATCACACCTCTTTGTCATTTTGCCCTGGTTGCTAATAGCCACTCGCATCAAATTCAATGCACTGATGTTTGCCTACAGAGCAACCACTGGCTCTGCACCCCATACCTAAACTCACCCACTAATTTCAAACTTGTGTACCTTCCACCTGCTGGTGGAATGACCTGTCTAACTCAACCCGAGTCTTTGGACAAGTCTTTTTAATACTAGCGCCTTCTAACTGGGACTTCTCACAGCACTTTGATATTGTTGTCCTTTTGTTGGTTAAATTGCTTCTGTTATCCTCATTTGTAAGTCTCTTTGGATAAAATTGTGTGCTAAATGATTAAATGTAAATGTCAAAGTACATTTCAGTGGTTCCAAGGTACATTCCAGTCAGTGGAAACAATTAGAACCCCTAGTAAGGTACATTTTTGTTAGGGAGTTTCCATTCTTTGCTGAATATCTTGACAATGCAGTAAAATAACCCAAGAACAAATTTAAACTCAAGTTATTAGCTAAAATACATAATATCACAAAATATTTTCTTACATAACTTCGGAAGTTAGATTCATTTTTATGACAGTTCTTGTGCCATCCTTGCATAAGTCACCAGTCATGAGCCAGAATGATATGAAATATAAACATACAGTTTATTTCAATGAGATTTCTAATTACTTTTTAAAACATTAAACATTTTTCAGAAGTCCAGTTGCTACACAAAATTGACTTTCAATTTTAGAGACATTAGAGATTTTTCATTCTATATGTTCAGTCTTCAATGTAGTGTACAGTACATTATATTAATATTAATGCCCTGATGAGTTTTAGTGTTTGTACATTACATGGTGGCTGAGGTTGTTTTGCGGCGCAAGGCACAAGTGTCTACAGCACTCAGAATGATGACATTGTTTACCACAGACACTATTGCGACACTTAGTCCTACTTGTAAATAAATTTACAAGATTACTTCACTAAAACATTAGCCTAAAATATTGCTTTAAGCAAACCGAATGTATTTAACTTTTAACACGAAGCTCAGCGTTATTTAATAAGAGGCAGCACAAGCACCGTCATGTGAACTGTCAACATCACTGCGTGTTACATTAATCGATACTAAATATCGCCAAAATTTGCATGGTTTGAATGTTAAAATAGTCAGATATCATAATTCCTACCCAATATGGATTCTCCATTTACTTTTCAAGACAGACGATCCGTTTTGCGTCCAGGAAGATCGACGAGTATTACTGACCGTATGTAGTTTCACTTTCCGTCTATGAATATACTCCCCACAGGAAACTGCGAACTTCTAGGTTCTCTACTGAAAATACCGTTTTATATCTAATAACGTGCTTTTAATGAACGTTAATGAAAGCGAGAGAGCAAGTCAAGTCAAGTCAAGCCAGAGAATGCCCTAATTTCTTTTATTTGCTCATGTTGTTCCTTTAGCACTTGAAGAGGGCAGTGCATGGTCTCAGATTAAAGTTATGTAGTGAAATCTGATTCTAAAGGTCTCCATATCCATTAGCCGCATATCTACACAGTACGCAACTTCTAGAACTTGCATTAACCCAGTCTGTCTAAACATAGCAAAGTTAAGATGCTTTATCCACCCTTGTGCATACTTCAAAAGAGAATGCTTAATATTACAAAACTAACGTACTTTAAATAATATATACTTCAGTGTATACAGAATGTTTTTGGCCACTTAAATACACTTAACTGTTTTTATATGCAATTAAATAAAATTTATCAGTTTAAATTTCAATGCAACTACTTTAAACACAACAAAAGGTTAAAACAAATATTTAAAATGTACTTATGTAGCCCTAAAAGTGTACTAAGTAAACTCTTTTATTTCAATATTATTTGCAAGTCCTTTTTTTTAAATATTTTATATTATATTATATTATATTATATTATACTATATTTGAAGTACACTTGCTATGATTATAGTTCTCAAAGTTGCATCTTAAAATATAAGTGTTGGTAGTTTACTCAAGATTTATAACAGATAAAATCATAACAAGACAAACATTAGAAACTGCCAATTTGTGACAATATCCAAACTGTGACAAGCTAAAGCTACTACTCAGTTATGTTTACATAAATAGATTGTATTTATCAAAATGGCTCAAATTAACTTCAGATAAATAAGTAGTTACATAACAAACTGGTTAAAAAACAGCTTTTATTTGGTAGCAAATGGTAAACTCACTCAATTAGGTTACAGCTCATTATGCACAGTGGTACTGACAGATCACTATACAAAGTTAAAGCATCCCTGCTGACAAAAAAAAAACAGTCATCCAGCCTGGTCTTAACTGGTCATAGCTGATCAGCATGCTGGTTATAAAGGGGGTTTGGCTACTTCCTTAGCTGGTCAGGCTGGGAGACCAGTTGGAACGACCAGCTAAAACCAGCTTGACCAGCCAAGCCAGGCTGAAAGACCAGCTAAAACCAGCCACTTACAGCTTAAACCAGCTAAGACCAGCCAGCAACCTTAGGCTGGGTTTAGCTGTTTTTTCAGCATAAATTTCATTACAAAATATGTTAAATGTGTTAAAATAAATAGACTTTTTGGTTTTAAAACTCATTCACTTTTAATCCAAGATAAGTGCATTTTGATTCAATAACTGACACAAGCACACTTTATATCATGTTATATAAAAGAGTATTAAAATGTAATGTTGTGATACTAATCCAGCAAAAGTACAGTTCAATATAATCACAGCTATGAAGTGGAACAAAAAAACCCCTTAAACACACTATCAATTTGAGTCAACTAATGCACAGGCTATTTTCTTTCCATGAATTTGCTTGCTGTTTTCTGCCCACACAGGATGTCATTCAGACACGCTGCAGTGGATCCACTTCAAGTGTCTGCGAGCTGCTGAATGTGAAGTTTTAGCTCTTCTGGAAGCCCCAGTTCTGTTACTAAGTCCAAGCAGCAGTTTAGCAGCTGCTTGAGACTCTCTCCTGTAGAGAAGGAACGCTGGAAAAGAGTCCTTGCTGAATCTTCATTCACACTTCTGACGGTTCCACAGCAGTCATTATTTGCTTTATCTTTCCCACAACAATCCCCACTGTTTGAGCACCTAGATTCTCCACCTTCATTCCTTTGCTCAACATTTAAGTCCTGCATGTCATCCACCATCTCAGTCACACTAGGTGGAGGCCTCTGCTGGGCTTTCCTCATGGCCTCCACCAGCCTATCTTCATGAGTCTCCAATTTCTGAAGTAGATCGGTAGCAGACGCTAAAGCTGGGCTTCCAGGCAGCTGAACCTGACACCAGCATCGAACGGCACTGTGGAAAGAGAAAAAAATATATGTATATATACACAATAGCTTTAATATTGTAAGCAGGTACAGTGGCCAAAAAGGGACATTTTAAATGGTCCTTTTTTTTTTGCAGGCTGGAATTAAACCTCGCCATGCTGGTTTCGTGTGGTCAGAAGGAGAACTGGCCCCCCGACTGAGCCTGGTTTCTTCCCAAGGTTTTTGTCTCAAATTCTGTCACTGATGGAGTTTTGGTTCCTTGCCACCATCGCCTCTGGATTGCTTAGCTGGGGACGCTTAATTTCAGGCAATATTATCGACTTGACTGTACAGGTACTATTCGAAATAAACTGAGCTAGACAAAGACATCACTTAATCAATGATGAACTGACTTCGACTGAAAAATTTAGTATTAACTATTGTCCTCTTGCATTATCAACACACTATTCTCCTGTTTAATACTGCAAACCTGTTTTGACACAATCTGTATTGTAAAAAGTGCTATATAAATAAAGGTGACTTGACATGAGTGAATGTATTATGTCAATTCTTCTGGAGCTCACACAAATATCCTAGCAGAGTAAACACAGGTGCAAACCAGTGTTATTTTAATATTATTTATTTAACAAAGTATACTATTATAGTTTTTATTAACATTTTAAATTCTCTTTTTTATTTCAGTTTGCATTTTAGTTAAACGTCTCAATTTTTTGTAATTTAAATATTATTAAAATGCTGTATTTATGTTTTATTTAATTTCAGCTTTATTTCAATTAACATACATGTTTATAATAGTTTTAATCAACACTAACAACCCTGGTGTTATTTTATTATAATTACTATTATTTATAAGCTTTTATTTATTTATTAATATTTGCATGAGCTTTCCTTTGTGTATTTTCAATTTTAGCTTAGGTTTTAGTGGTTTTGTTTCATGCTTATGCCATTTGTATTAGTTTTTAAATATTTCTATTTAGCTGTATTTTATTTGATTTCAGTTTTAGTTCTTCAATACAGTTAACGATAACACTTTGACAAGCAATTAGAAAATTTATCTTATTTGTTCATTTTTGTTTACAACAAATGCCACTTCTTTTGATGTTTTGTTGTCTAATGTACTGAAACACAGTTTTTATTACCAGAAGGTTTTGAGAATGTTAGATTATGTTGTAAAAATAACCAACACAAAACAATCCTAGAACGTTAGTAATTGTTTCCCAAACAGTACCAAATAGAAACCATACAATACATAGAACCCATCAGTGGAACATTCTGTGTTTAATAGTACTGTAGTTTAATCATATTATCATACAAGTATGCATGGAGCAGTCCCGTAATTGTCCCTAAACCCTGTACATGATTAGTAAAGCATAATTATGAAGATTGTAAGTGTTACACCCACAAATTACCTATATAATGTGGTTAACTATAGAACTATAATTTATTCTCATTGCTGGGTGTGTTTTGCTTGGATTTCTACTAAAAAGGTCCTAAAATGATGACAGATAAGACAAATGCACCTGCTTACCTCATGATTCCTTTAAGCTGGCCGATGACTTTCATTTTAGTGGCGCCTTCTGTGTATCCCATGTTGAAACCAAACTGTAGTGACGCTTCTTTCCCTGCATCACTGCCATCTCTGAAACCATCCTGACAGAAAACCACATGGCAGCCGTTTCTAGACTGCGCTGCTTTCACTAGCTATACAACCCTGATTGTTTCTTTTGCACCAATGTCTTTAAAAAACTCTTACAATGCATGAACGATCTAACACACTTAGATTGGGAAAAATACGAATAAAAACGATAACAAATATTTCAGCATGTTTATGCAAGTGAATGAAAGGTTGAGCATTAATAAATGACTGTTCACGTACCTTTGCGCGTTTTTCCATGTTGTATTTCCATTCTTTGTTCTGCAGACTAATATCATCCACTTCCTCGTCGAACACATCCTCACTAGACGCCACTGATTTCACCCACGACATGATGTTTCCAATCTACGAATCGCGACAGTTAATCTCACTGAGTGTGAACTCAACGCGAAAATGCGTCCAATGAGTAAAATATCCTTCTTTTCGGCCTTTGACAGGATCTATAAACCACATTCACATCCACGTGGTCATGTGACTTACGTCATCAGAATGCATATGAAGCTCTTTTCTTCTTCTGGTCGCTTCTGGGTGCATTTACACATCACATCGCCACCTGTTGGTCAGCCTGTGTAGCGCATTAGTTTATTAGGTTATTAGTTTACCTGTGATGTCACGAAGTCTTTAAAGTCACACATAAATAACAATGTCCTATTAATTTAGATTTAGTAACATATGTTCATATTAGCATTTTAATACCTTCAAAAATTGGGAATTTGCTTGACTATACTTTATGCATAGTACCCAGTGAAGACGAACCTGTGCTATAAAGTAGTTAAGTATACTGAACAGAAAAACATATTTAATACAAACTTAATTTAAATTAATGTAATTGTTGTTTTTGTTGTTGTTAATAACAATACTACTTTAACTACAATAGTTAGAACATTCTATGTGTCTTTCTTTCGGTTTAAGCTTTATTGTAATTAGTAACAAAAACGGTATTTCCAGAGTTTTGCGAGTTGCTAGAGGAGAATCAATGGAGTGTTGCAAGCTAAAAAAACAAAAAAAACAAAAGAAAAAAACAGTAGAAAAACAATGGTGGAAATAAACAAGTTGAATAATATTTAAAATATATATATATTGAATAAAATTAAATAATAATTGTGCACAGTTAATAAAACAAAATAAAACAACTGTATAATAATGAACATAATACAAGTATGTGTACTGCAGTATTTGACCGCTAGATGACGCTAGATTCACATTAAACTGTGTCTGGTTTCAACAGACTGATTTGAGTTGATCGTCGTACACTATCAAGTCCTGTGAGGTACAGTCAGTGTGGAGTGAATCGACTGTACAGAGATATTTATTAGCGTAATGTAATTGCTCAAGGACACAAATACATTTTTGTTGGCATATTAGCTAGATACAAATGGTCCAATAAAGGAATTAGGCCTATGTAAGGAATCTTATTGAAGTGGAGAATGCGAGTTCAATCAAGCTACTGTCAGTTGAGCCTACTGTCAATAGCCAATAATAATTTAGACTAAACACTTAACTGGAAATTAAAGGAGCTAACAGTGATTGTTTTTCCCTCTGGTATTCTGGGACAATTAGACAAAGTAAAAGATGGAATAATTTTTAGATTACTGAAAGCCTTATAAGATCAATACATTAATTAAAGTGTCAACATCACTTAAGAAAAATGACTTTATTTCTCAGAAGTGCCATGGTAAATGAGGAGTCTAATTAATTTGGCTAGTCTAATTCAAAGTATTATGTTACATATGCTAAATAGAGCAGTATTGTAATGTGAAGAGATGAATCCAGTTTAACAGAGCTGTGACCTTTATAATTATGCTAATTAAAACACCTCATTTATCTTCTCTGTTATTTCGGGAAAGGAATAATTTTCAGGTATGCAGCTTTTAAAATGAGCTCTACATGAGTCATTTGTCATCCTCAAAGGTGCCTTGCACGACGGTGAATAGTGCTTGATCCTGGTTATAAATTATGTCTCATAATGGGCCCAATTTTTACAAGCTTGTGTGATGGTTCAGACAGTGAAGTGGCGCAGCAGGTGAGAGTTTTATGAGAAGAGAATCATCCTCTATTTGCCCAGTGGGTAGAAATGTATCCATTTAAGGTTCTTTTCCTCACCGTTAGCACTTTGTTCAGTGCTGATATCAGTGTGGAAAATCCAAATTCATCACAGGTGCTGGGAACCCTCAGGAATCCATGGTGAAATTTAATTGAAAAACCACCATACAGTGATTTTACTGCTTAGACTCAATAGAAAAGTTAAACAGCTAAGCAAGTTTCAGCTTATAGTAGACTTGCACAACTGAAAACATACTCACTGATATGCCAGCAAGTATCTAAGGTGAAATCATTGTGAAATTAGCATATTTTATGTACGTTGCACATTTACAATTGTTCACATCAATCAATAAATGCACATTTTAAAAATTATACTTATTTTTAGCACAGAGTAAAAATGTAAAAACGTCCAAATCAATGAATATATATGCATTTTGAAATATATATATATATATATTTTAAGCTAAGAATAGATTTTCAGAACTGAAAGTGTACTCTCTCATATACCAGTAAGTATCTAAGGTGAAATAATTATGAAATGTAGGTTGATTTACGTAGGTCAATTTCAATGCATTCATTTATTTAGGTATTTATGAATTATGAATGTCAAATATTAAACACTTTAAAACATTCATAAATGCACAAATAATTTATAAATGAATAAATAAAATATACATTTAAAATAAATACACACAAATTAACAAACAGTAAACTTTAACAAACAGTAAAAGTGTACTCACTCCTATACTTGTAAGTACTTACAAGTATAGGAGT
>JAHKKF010513662.1:0-17804 GCA_019740295.1 Labeo calbasu
TATAATAATTGATATGCATATTTAGTCATTTCTGGAAGATGACTGACAGCCTTGATATTCTCCTTGCTAACTAATTTTGTGTAAGAAATAACAACATATTCCATCACTTCAATAAATTGAACATTTCATTTTAGCTCATTTGAGTCTCCACATCTCCTCATTTGTCCTCATTCCGTGTGTTTTCTGTTTACACAAACAAACAGTCATGAAACTCAACCCATTTAGGATTGAAGAATAATTGCCTTTTAAACAGAATAAGCAGTCTTTTTCTCTTCGGCATACGGCAGGAAACACAAATCAAGCTAACACAACATGCCAAAACACAACACAAAAACACAGCCGGTCAAACATCGACAAATAAAACTGACCAGTGAGAGAAACACAAATAAAACAGGCCAATCAGAGAAGCGTAAATACAGATTCGCAGCAGTGACACAGTGCGCCTCAGTCTGTGAGCCCAAAATAACCGCCCGACCCAGAGCGAGAAACGAGTCCGCCCAAAAGAGACCGACAAACACACACACACAAACACACATGCTGTTAGAGGATCACAACGGCCCGACTATGAGTCCACAGAGAGGAAAAGGAAGAGGAGAAACCGGTGTATAGGCTATAAGGATGCTTTAACACATCAGAACATCTAACCAAAGCATAAGATCTCAATATTTCTCAGCAAATTTACATAAATAAGTTTTATAGTTTAATAATGTATGTCAACAATACACTATCTACACTAGAGTTTAAAAGTTTTTTAACATTTCTAAAAGAAGTCTCATGCTCACCAAAGCTGCATTTATTTGATAAAAAAAATACAGTAAAAACAGTAAATTTGTGAAATATTATTACAACTCAAAATAACTCTTTTCTATTTGAGTATATTGTAAAATGTAATTTATTCCTGCAATGCAAAGCTGAATTTTCAGCATCATTACTCCAGTTTGCAGTGTCACGTGATCCTTCAAAAATCATTCCAATATGCTGATTTTGCTTTTTATTATTAATATTAAGTTGAAAACAGTTGGGCTTCTTTATATTTTTGTGGAAACTGTGATAAATGTTATATTATTTTTAGGTTTTGAGCTGTTTTTAACAGAATCAGCCGGTTTTAAGCTGTTTTTGCTAAATCAGCTGGTTTTAACTGTTTTAGTCGTTTTTTGCTAAATCAACTGGTTTTAGCTTGGTTTTTAGCTGGCTTGATAAAAAAGCTGAGTTTAGCTAGTTTGACCTAGTTTTAGCTGGTTTTCGCTAAATCAACTGGTTTTAGCTGGTTTTTAGCCTTTGTTGCTAAATCAGCTGCTGTTTTTTTAGCTATTTTATATTAGCTCTTTTCATTTTTAGTATATTGTAAAATGTAATTCATTCCTGAGATGCAAAGCTGAATTTCCAGCATCATTACTCCAGTGTTCAGTGTCACGTGATCCTTCAGAACTCATTCTAATATGCTGATTTTGCCATTTTTATTAGTTAAAAGTTCAAAACAGCTGGGCTCCTTCATATTTTTGTGTAAACGGTGATAAATTTTATATTATTTGATTAATAAAAAGTTCAAAAGAACAGCATTTGTTTAAAATAGTAATTATTTGTAACATTATAAATGCCTTTACCGTCACTTTTGATCAATTTAATGCATTCTTGCTTTATAACTTAAATATAACTGACAATGCCATCAAATCCGCTCAGCAATAGCTATTGTCATAAAACAGCACTAGAACTGTTTGGTTTGCGTATTATTTTGAATTTTAGAAAACATAGTAAATATTGTACTGAACACACACTATCTGGAGTCTGTTCAAACGAATCAGCAAATACCCTAATCGTGTCATTACAGTAATGACAGTATGGCCGTACATTAAAATCACACTACAGCTGTAATCCAAAACAAATGAGACGTGAACACTATTTTAGTTCTATTACCATAATGTGTGAGTGCGTGTGTGTGAAGGCACTGGGACTGTAATGTCTTTCAGAAAAGAAGGTGGGTCTTTGCCGTTTTATTTTTGCTCTTGGATTGAGGTTAAACTGGTGTGTATCTGTGTGTGTCTCTCTCTGTGTGTGTGTAGGATCTCATTTTACCTCAGAGGAACAGGGAGGCTATTGATGACCTGCTCTGAAACACACACACTCAGAAGTGAAGGTCTATTTAGGCAGAACTCTGTGTGTGTGTGTTATATGGGTGTGTATGTGTACTTCTGTTTCTAAAAAAAAATGCAGTGACACTGTCTTGGAGAGTGAAATTTTCATAATTTCCTTATTCCAATCAAACACACAGTAAATCTGAAGCAGTTTAAATAACACAATAATGTTTAAAGAAAAATTAAGATATTCTACAAGAATGTATAAAGAATCTCAACCGAATCTGCTTTATCATGGACATACAGACTCTTGTAAAGGCTGAGAGTGATGTTCATCAGTAAGACCATTGATTTCAGTCTCTTCCACAAACACGGTTGAGATGGTTTGACCCGTGTGTGTGCAAACAAGAACATCCCACCCATAATTAAAGCCACAGTCAGGAGGTCACATGAAGATGCACAAAAATGCTAAAAACTGCTTATACACTACTAGTCAAAAGTTTTTGAACAGTGAGATTTTTAATGTTTTTTTAAAGAAGTCTCTTCTCTCCTGCAATTATTTGATCCAAAGTACAGAAAAACAGTAAAATAGTGATATTTTTACTATTTAAAATATCCTATTTTGTTTTCCTATTTTAATATATTTTAAAATGTAATTTATTCCTGTGATTTCAAAGTTAAATTTTAGCATCATTACTCCAGTCAGATGATCCTTCAGAAATCATTCTAATATTCTGATTTGCTGCTCAAACAAAATATGTTATTTATTATGTTGAAAACGACAAAAAAAAAAAAAAACACTACTGTTTAAAAATAGATTACTTTTATTTATCAAGGATGCATTAAATTGATCAAAAGTGATAGTAAAAAAATTTATAATGTTACAGAAGATTTCTATTTCAAATACTGTTCTTTTAACTTTCTTTTAAAGCATCCACAAAATTAAACTGTTTTCAACATTGATAATAATAAGAAATGTTTCTTGAGCAGCATATCAGCATAAGAGAATGATTTCTGAAGGGGACTGGAGCAATGGCTGCTGAAAATTCATCTTTGCATCACAAGAATACATTTTATTTTAAAATATATTCAAATAGAAAACAGCATTTTTAAATAGTAATAATATTTCACATTATTTCTCTTTTTACTGAATTTTTAATCACACAAATGCAGCCTTGGCGAGCATAAGAGTCTTGGTCAGAAAGAAACATTAAAAAAATGTATGTTCATTAGTTTATAAATTAGATAGATGGATAGACAGATAGATAGACAGATAGATAGATAGACATAGACAGATAGATAGATAGATAGATAGATAGATAGATAGATAGATAGATAGATAAGCATCCTAAGGCATTTTCTCCTGCTGTTGAAGCTCTATGGATGGCACTTGTGCAGCTGCCATTAAATGGAGCTGCCAGTGTGGAATAATCTGAAATGATCCTGGCATTATCCACTGGCACTCTGCCTGCATTCCCAATGACTAACAGGGATTACTGCTCAACTCCCAGCAATAGGTCGGCACACACCACACATGCTCACAGACACTAATGTGAAGAGACGTACAGATACAAACACCTCACAATTACACACTGTCAAAAAGAAAAATACATACTCACATTCACATGATGATGTTTAAGTAGATAAACTTTTGCTAGAGCCTTCACCAACACAAAATAACTGTGATATTACTGAGGTGGTACCAGATTGTACTACTATGATGCTTTTTTGTAGGTGTTCATTTTTTCACATGGTTTATGACAATGCCATTCCTGGACATGATATGGTATATAAATATGGAAACTAATTAGCTGGTAAGAGATAACTTTACTTGCTTAACACAAATGGTAATTAACAGGCTCAAATAATAATCAATTAGTGAAGAAAAAGAAAAGACAACAAGCCCCAATGGCGTCATCTAGTGGCCCGTTGATGGATGTACAGAATCTCTCTTCACAATCAAATCCCTAATTAGTGCAGGAGATATCAATGTTTATATTGAAAAAAACGTCTTTAACATACACCATAATCACTTCCCAGACGCAAATGAAGCAAACTAATTCAAATTGTGTAGATGTACGAACACATTTTGCACAATAATAAAAAAAACAGAGTGTTTATGCGTTACCTGAACGCTCACCTGGAAACTGGCGAATGACTTCTCAAATATGCGATGTACTTCTCAAAACGTCATAATAAAATCTGAATTCGACGAAAGATGTATTTTACTAAAGTTAGGTCCAAGTTAATTTACATGGTGTTGATTTACACGTCAAATTACGTGTTTACATGTCGTTACTCCTCCATTTTTGGATTCCCCCCTTTGCGCTGCTGTGACGGTATCCGTAGTTTCCGCCAAAATACCTGTTCCCATAGTTACGTAAATGTTGAAATAAATAAATATTTAATTTTCAATTAAGAATTAACACTGAATAATAATAATAATAATAATAATAATAATAATAATAATGTATTAATTTAATACATTTGTTTTTGTTTTTTTATTTTCTTGATGACGGTAGTAGCAAAAAATTGTTTTTGCTAAATCATCTGGTTTTAGCCATTTTTTGCTAAATCAACTGGTTTTAGTTCAGTTTTTTAGCTGGCTTTTTTGTTAAAACAGCTGTTTTTAGTTGGGTTTAGCTAGTTTTATCCCAGTCTTTTTCCTAAATCAAGTGGTTTTAGCTTTAGCTTTAGTTTTTAGCTAGTTATACTTGGTTTTAGCTGGGGGGTTTTTTGTTGTTGTTGTTAAATCAACTGATTTTAGCTGGTTTTTAGCTTTTTATGCTAAATCAGATGGGTTTTTTTTTTTTTTTGCTCTTTTTTTCTAAAGTCTTTTTCAAGTCAACTTAATGTTTGTCTACAATATTTTAATCTAGTTTATTATTATTATTATTATTATTATTATTATTATTATTATTGTATTTATTGTATTTATTACATTTGTATTTTAATTTATTTTCTTGATGACTGTGGTAGCCAAAAAAAAAAACAAGTTGCCACAGTTTAACAGTATTAACAATAACTTTGTATTTTAGTAAGCATTATGTTATCATGATCATTTTTATAAGGATTTTTTTTCTGTTTGTTCAGTTGACAGTTCTGCGCAAACGGATATGCAAATGAGTCAACTCGCCCCTTTTCCCGCCCCTCGGTCACGTGACGCAAACATTTGAGCATGATGGCGGCGCCTATAGAGAGTCTGCTGAATGAAATCTGTGAAT
Organism: Labeo calbasu; assembly: GCA_019740295.1. NCBI lineage: Eukaryota > Metazoa > Chordata > Actinopteri > Cypriniformes > Cyprinidae > Labeo > Labeo calbasu. The sequence goes on from JAHKKF010513662.1 coordinate 5,297, forward strand.
CAGAAGATCCGATCGAGGAGCTCAAGAGCCTCCGGACGGCCGTTTTAGCGACGCCGGTGAGCGGTTTGAGGCAGGCGGTGACTGGAGCCCGACTTGAAATCATATTCGGGCATTTAAACACAAATGACAAGTGAGTGATGATACTGCTGAGTCAAGAGACAGTAAATACTACAGACTGCACACTGACAGTTACATAAATGAGCAGTTTGATTTACTTTTTCCTTCAGTTTTCAAATAATATATCATTTTATGCATTTAAAAGCTATTTAGGTTCGTATGACGTTTTTAACTTCTCTTAAACATATTCGAATAACAAACAGGCATTATCATTAAGCAGAACCATGTTAAGTCCAACCAGGATACATTTTGCTTATATATAGTTATTTATTTTTGTAAAATTATTAATTTAGAGAGCTTTAAGTGATTTCATTTTTATTTTGAGAGCTGCTTTGAGGATTCAAATAAATTTTTAATTGCCAGAAAATTTAGAGGAGCTCTAAGAAACCTATGTTTATGTAAATAAGACATTGTACTTATAATAAAAAATATATATACAGAATTTCAACCTCTTTGTTGTGCATAAAACAGCAGCTTAACAATGAGATATTAGCAGGTATACTTTGTGGCTGAGAATATTTTTAGGTGATACTGTACAGGAGATGCTCATAACATGAAAAACAGGATTTTCCTGCATTGATGTGTTATAGAGATGTGTCATAGATTTTGTTTGTGTGTGTGTGCATTAAATGTGCATTAATTACATGTAAGTTCAGGAATTTTCTTTTAAAAATTGGATTTAAATTAGAGAAAGGTTGAAAAGTGACATGTAAAACTAAATTCGGACTGTTGCTGGTGCAGAGAGCAGATCGAGGTGTGTGTGGAAATCCTAAATCGTGTCCTGCAGGCTTTAGAGCCCATCCAGCTGGCTCAGAACTACAAGACGGCACTTCAGAGCGGATTGAATCATCCAGATGACTCGGTCAAAGTGCTCACGCTCACACAGGTCAGTGCTGATGGTGCACAATAGAGTATAACAGTCTCTGTCTACTTGTTTAGCAGCCTTGGGTGTGGAAATGTTTTTTCCATTCATTTTCCCAAACAGTTTGAAGAGTTATAAGCCATCAACCAAACCAAACAGCTACGAAATGAATCACAATATTACAACCTTTGATCTGAAGCAAAAAAGTATTTGAAAATTGGAACGCACTTTAGTGAAGGGAAGAACTACAATCCTATAAAGTATTGCAAATGACATAATAAAATTACAATTTATAGAAAAAAATATGAAACTAGTCTAAATATAAAAGAAGTGGTAAACTGACTCTACGATTAGGTGCCAAACAGCTTTTTTGGCACAGTTTGCTTGTTTTGATCTTCTATTGGTGGAGATTTCTCTGCAGAATCATGGGTAATGTAGTTTTAACAAGATTTAAAAAATTCTGATTCTGAAAACAATGATTTAAAAAAAATTAAATAATTCATGCTGATGGCTTCAACAGCAGGTCTCTCAAATGATAGTTGAAAATCTGTTCTCTAAGGATTTTTACTCCTGAAACCCGCCTGTTGCACTCTATACTGGTTTATTCCAAATAAGTGTTGATCTTTCATGTTTTCAATCCATCCGTTGTGTATTTCCGTCCACAGATCGGCCGTGTGGCTGCTCACGCTGACGGAGTGACCCAGATGCTGAACAATGCAGAGATTCTGCGTGATGTGATTCACTGCATCAGCATCGAGCGCATCGCTGTGGCAAAAGAGGTACCGAGACCCACAGTGCACCGCAGCATCACTGTTTTTTCTGCATGAACTGCAATTAAAGTGTGTGTTTGTTGTGTTTTGGTCAGGCGATAGCTGCCCTCAGTAAACTCAGCAACACGAAAGCAGGGCTTGATGCTCTGTTCCGCTCTGATTTGCTGAACAAGCTAAAGGACGTGATGCTTACAAGTGACATCATCAGATACAGAGTTTATGAGGTTCGTGATCATATATAAATGAAAGGAATGAATTTTATGAGATTTGAGCGTAATCATGTCTTTTCTGCTGTGTGCAGTTGATAGTGGAGGTGTCCACTGTATCTCCAGTGTCTTTGGGTTACTGCGCCAACAGCGGTTTAATCTCACAGATGCTGGAGGAACTGACCGGAGACGATGTGTTAGTCAGGTAATCGTCATATCATAATATGAAATACAGTATAAAACGCATAAATCCCGACAGTGATAAACTTGCTTTCTTCTCTTCTCAGAGCAACTGCTATAGAAATGGTGACTAATCTGGCTCAGAGTGAACACGGCCGTCAGTATCTGGCACAACAAGGCATCATGGATAAAATATCAAACATGATTATTGCCGCAGAATCCGACCCCTTCTCAAGCCTTTACCTTCCAGGTGAGTGTATTAATGTGATTCTCTGATTCACACACGCATGAAAAACCTGTAAATATCATGTTTCGTTTGATTTCCAGGTCTGGAAATCTTAAAAAGCTAGGGGATAGTCATGGAAATTGTTTAATATAAATTGTTTTTGTTCAGGTTGCTTAAAAATATATTTATTTATTTAAAAATAAATCTGTGTCCAGTGTATATATTTATTTATAAATCCTTATTCAGCAATAATTTAAAATATCATGGAAATTGAATATAAATATATAAATATAAATTGTTTATCTTAAAATTGCTAAAATATAATTCTTTTATTATTATATTATATTATTATATTTACTTTTAAGTCCTTATCCTTTTTAAATCCTTATATTATTGAAAAAATCAAATTATTACATTGCTGTAAATGTAAATATTCTTTTTCTTCTATGTTTTATTATTATTATTATAGGTCTGGTGAAGTTCTTTGGCAGTCTGGCGATCATGGACAGTCCTCAGCAGGTCTGTGAGAAGTACCCAGTGTTCCTTGAGGTTGTCTTCTCCATGGCGATGAACCTTGACCCCACACTGACTCCTGTTGCCCTGGACACACTCGGAGTGCTTGGCGGTAGCGTGGAGGGTAAACAGGTCCTGCAGAAAACAGGTAGCTTTGTGTTTGTGAACACATCTGCACAACAGGCCATTCAAAATGAGGGGTGTTTATGTTTCAGACCTGCTTTTAATGCGGTTCATAGAGCCTCTTAGTTCAGTAAAGTTATGGCATGCAATAACAAGTGTAGTTTGATTCACAAACAAATGACTCTTATGAATCATTTCAGTGAATCGTTCAAAAAGACTGTAGATACAGATTACTATACTTTCATGCGTATTTATAACTGAAGTTTTCGATTTATAATTTTACATTAATTTGTATTTTTTTTTAAATAGAACTTAATAACTGAATATAATTGAATAATTTAAGAATCATTTTTACACCGTTTTTGCGATTTCAAGTTTACTTTAATTGCTATCCACAGAGCAGTTTTGGCTGTATTGATTGTTTACCTGTTAAACAAATATCAAGTGAACTGCAAAGTTATTATTTATTTAACTTTTTTTTAATGTATTAAGTTAATTGTCTGTATAATTTACAGCATTATCTAAGAGAGAATTACTTTCATATGTAAGCAGACGGGACATTAATATTCCAAAATGAATCAAAATTGAATCAGTAATCCAGTAATTGTTCAATATTGTTTATGTTTAAATAGTAAGAAGAAAGAATTACTTTCATATGTAAGCAAAAGGGACATTAAAACCAAAATATTCCCAAATGAATCAGAAGTAAATCAAATGAATAGCTAGTGAATCAAAATCTAACAGAAGTGAATCGGCACACCCAGCCCTATTAGTAATGCTTGACTTTGTTTCTGAACTCTTTCTCACTCAGCCGTCTGTTGCAGGTGAGAAGTTCACGTCCGTGCTAAAGAGAATGAGTAAAGTGGCGGCTGATGGAGCCACTGAACTCCGGGTCAGATGTTTGGAGGCTCTGGCTCTGCTGCTCACGTTACCTGTGAGTGTGTGTCTGTGTGTTTTCTCACAGGATTTGTGCTCAGATGAAGGTTTTTTTTCTGAGATGTCTGTGGTTTGTGTAGGTGGAGCAGCAGACGGATGACCTGTTACTGTTGACCGAGTCGTGGTTTAACTGTCTGAGCTCTCAGCCCCTGCTGATGATCCGAAACATAAGCACACAGCCCTTCCCAGAGCTCCACTGCTGCGCACTACGAATTTTCACTGTAAGAGAGTGTATGTGTGTGTTTGTGTGTGTTCAACTTAATTCTGTGCAGGCCAATCAACGGCATTTAAAAATTTAATCCGACTTAAATGGGTGACATACGGCATTAAAGTACCGCAAAAGCGATTTGAGAGCTGACGACTGGCTCATTGTGCTTGGCTTGGAATGCATTTTCAAATCCTCAGTGACTTGAACAACATTTAAACTACTGTAAGAAATGGCAAATTATATGACTGAATTTTCATTTAAATTTTGCACTAAATGTTGCACATATGTATGAGAAAATGTACATTTAAATACAGAAATACACTACCATTTTACATATTGAATTACCATTTTGCATATTACGTTTCAGATTGAATTTTGCTACCCATATGCTTCCATAATGATCACTTTCTTGAACTCAACAATACGTAAAACCACTTTACCAGCTATAATTTCTCTTCGACACAATGCCATAATAGACTAATGCAATCAAATATAACCATAATTTCTCAAATATTTATTACAATATATACTGATAAACTGAACTTTCACTTCAATGGTATAGGTGACTGGATGCTTTCAACTGATTTCCTGTTTACACTGGAACCGCTCCGATTGATTCAAACTCGTGACTTTGACAATTCAGTTCAAGCGATTCACGATCAAAAGAGCCATTAATTTTCAAATTTCGACATCGCTTGCAATGATTTTAAAAAGCACTACTACGGATGAAGTGGAGCTTTTCGAAACTGCGAATCAGTTAAACCATTGCGTTGCAAAATAATTCACTGTTTTGAAGCACTCCAATCGGGTCGCATATCGCGCATCATTTGATTCAAATCGAGACCTCAGATCGTGAATCATTTGATTCATATCGGTACTTCAAACCCGTATGGCGAATCGTTTGATTTAGATCGGAACTTCCAAGTGGGTTCGCGAATCATTTCGCAATTGAATGTGAATCCTTATCTGAAACGATGGTTCGCGAATCATTATTTAGATGGAACCGTTGGAGCGCAGATCGCGAATCAGTTGATTCAGATCAGGACTTTGTGCGCATAGCGCGAATCATTTGATTCAAATCGAGACTTCAGATCGCGAATTATTTGATTTAGGTCGGGACTTCAAATTGCGTATCATGAATCATTTGATTCATATCGGTACTTCGAGCCCGTATCGCGAATCGTTTGATTTAGATTGGAACTTCTAAGTGGGTTCGCGAATCATTTCGCCATTGAATGCGATTTTACGCTCCGATTCCTTATCTGAAACGATGGTTCGCGAATCGTTATTTAGATGGAAACTTTGGAGCGCGGATCGCGAATCATTTGATTCAGATCGAGACTTACGATCGCGAATCATTTGATTTAGGTCAGAGCCTCTGAGCGAGTTTGTGAATCTTTTGATTCAGATCGGAACTTTGGTGCGGATTGGCGAATCATATGATTCAAATCAGGACTTTAGAGCGGTTTTGCAAAACTTAGTAAATGAGTTTATATCACCTTTTTCACGCAGATCTAACTTTTCTCACATTTCTGAGTGTATATTTAATAATTCTGACTTAGTATTTTTTTCTCATAATTATAACTTTTTAGAATTTAGAACTTTTTGCAAATTTGAATTTATATTTTACAGTTCTCTTGACTTTCCCCACACAATTCAGCCTTCTTTCCCTCACAATTTTGAGTTTATCTCACTTTTTCTAACTTTATCCCTTATATTTCTGAATTTATAGCTCACAATTCATTTTCTCTCAATTCTTAAAAAAAATCTAATCTCATTTTTCAGAATTGAGATTTTAAGAAAGTCACAATTAACTTTTTTTTTTATTTCATGAAGTAAATAAGCTTCCTTAATTTTTAGCTCCTTCCCCGAATCAAATGGCAAGTCTCACTGATCTGTTAAATAGAGCTGGAGTTTAACAACAACTTTAATACTTTGTGTGTGCATTGATGTGTTCATCTGTTTAATTGCATGTTTCGTTTGTTTTCTCCTCTTGTTTGTGTCCAGGCCATTGGCTGTCAGCCGTGGGCTCAGCAGCTGATGATAGACACTCCTGGATTTGTGGAGTGGGTGATCGATCGCTCAGTGGGGAAGGGAAAAGAAGCCAAAGATTGTAAGTTTGAGCTGGTGGGGGCGCTGCTGAGCTCCTCCAGTGCTCAGGAGATCTTTGGAGCACACAATTACTTAAAACTCAAGACCTACCTGAGGGAGGGACCCTATTACGTCAACGCCGTGTCTTCAGTCACCACAGAGGGAGCTGATTGAGACACACATTTCTACACATGCTTCAATAAGAGTTCCTTTTTTTCTACCATCAAACATTTGTTTTTCTGTCAAGTGTGGATAAAATGTGACCAAAAGCTCTTTAGACAGTTTACAGCACTTAAAACACACACAGAGCGCTTCAAATGTTTATACTTCCAGGTGTTGATGCACTATGATAAATTTGGTTTTGAATTCTGTTTGTATTTTGTGCCATTAAAAATACATTTGAGTGGTTTATTACTGATATATTTTGTTTTAATATACACATCCATTTTGTGCTTGCTATGGCCAAACAAGTGATATGCAGTTGAAAAACAATGAACCATGCAATCCAAAAGAGGGCGATGCTGAGTTATTAATGAAGTGATAATACTGACAGAGTTCCACTGTCAAAAAATCCTCATCTACACATATGATCAAGTCTGACTTAAATATATTAAAAGACAAGAAGCAGTAGATTCAGGGTTGAGTTTTACTCCAGAAACCTTGTTGCACACACATACACTCCTCATAGCCTCACAGAGGTAACAATATGTACAAAATAATGACATTAAAAATACAAGCAAAAACATATTCTTCCACACATCCATTAAATCATACACTCTTTAGAGGCACGTTGGTGATGTACAGTGAGGTGGCACTCTGGAAGATGGGAGAAAGACCAGACTGTTCCTTTCTAACGATTTTCAATGTTTGCTGAATAATCTGAGAAGAGCTGAGGTGGATCTCAAGCAGGCTGGATGTTCATAAAACCAAAATCCTGATGGATTTGGTCCGAATGCAGAGTGCATTTGATTGGCCAGTTAAATATGAAGGCGTAAACCCAGTTACTCCTTCAACCATTCCTCAATTCTCAAATTGTTTTTGAGATGACACAAAAATTCAGCTGCCATTTACTTCAGTGGGAAAAACAAACAAACCAAATATCAATATTACCGGACATGCTCTCAACGCCTAGCTTTAAGACCCCTGCATCAAACTGGTGAAATTTTGCATGCAGAAAAGGCTTTGTTTATTGTCAATAGTGCAGCAATACATTAAGTCAATTTCAAAACATGGCAAATCAGCGTGAACCAGTTGTGAAATGAGCTAAATCAGATCTTCTGAATTCATATTCAGGGTTCGTACAGATAATGCAACATTTATTTCCAGGAATTTCAAACTTTTCAAGCACTACTTTTTTTTTTTTTTTCAAGGACTTCAATCAGAGATCTCACTTATTGAACAGTATCTTCTATTTCAAGTTGAATGGCTAAAATATTACAAAGTATACTACACTTTTACTTTAGTACGGTTAAACCGCTTGAAATGATCGAGTCACGAGTGTGATTCAATAGGAGCGGTTCCAGCGTAAATGACTCAATTGATTCGGTTTGTCTGTTTCTCTTTTCGCGTCTTCAGCCATTACTACTGGCTTAGCTCGATTGCTTTCCGATATTAACCGAAATAAGCTAAAAAGGTATGATGTTTCCTTTTGATGATGTGGATTTTGCATCAAAAGATATGTGCTTATTGACAAAACTAAACACTTATTTTATAGATACATTGTCTTTCAATAATTCAACCACTTTTTTAAGTACCTCTTTAGGAATATTGCTATTTTCAAGGGTTTTCCAGGCCCTAAATTTCAAAAAGTCAATACAAGCATCTTGTACGAACCCTGCATACTGAAATGATATAAATGACTGATTCCATCAGCTAAAATTCGTCAAACAACCACAAATGCAACCGCAACGTTCATTTAAAGGGACAGTTCACCCGAAAATGAAAATTCTCTCATCTCTCATTCTGTACTCACCTTGTGTCTTTCCAAACCTCTATACGTTTCTTTCTTGTGTTGAACACAAAAGAAAATATTTTGAAGAATGTTGGTAACCAAACAATTGACGGTACCCATTGACTTCCACAGTATGGAAAAAAATACTATAAAAGTCAATAGCTACCGTCAGCAATCTCTTTAAAATATCTTCTTCTGTGCTCAGAATAGGTGCAGTCGCAAATATGATGTTCTTCAGCCAATTTCCATGGTCAAAATCCAGTAAGTTCAATAAGAATTTACTCTAAGGTGAATTTCATGAGTGGGCAAATGATTTCTTGTGATTTTGAGTATTTACATGTTCCAGTTCACGCTTCATGCATCTTTACACTATTAACAAAATAGTGGGCTTTTTCTCTGCCAAATTTCACACATGTAAAGGGATAACTGACCCAAAAATGAATATCGAAACCTGTATACAGGTCCATAACGACATTAGTGCGAGTAAATAATCATAGGATTGTTGATATGAGCATGTCAAGTAATGCATATTCATTATTAATACTGAGCGAACCATTGATTGGTTTATTAAACGTCAATACTTTGGATAGATCACGCGTTTTATCCTCCCGTCCGCTTTGTTCTTGTCTAGCCATTTCCCACAAATGAAGATGGTCGTCACGGCGTTGGCCGTGTTTGTAATTTCAATCCTGCTCAAGAGCCATCCAGGACTGAGTCCAGAGTTATCTTGTTCCACGTGCATGCGGAGCATATCGCCCAGGTCCAGCAGTTCTAGGATAAACCGGTTCGTCTGGCCACGTTCAAACAGGTTTTGGAACTTCTTGGTAAGCTGCCTCTGTCCGGAGTCGCCGTTAGTGCCAAAGATGGTGATGAAGACATTGGCGTCGGTCCCCGCTCCCTTCTCGTCGCCCGTGATAACGATGAGCTCGTATTTTACAGGTACAAGGCTTTGTGCCTTGCTGGTGAAGCTCTCGATGAACTTGGTGCATTCGAAGGTCTGGAACTCATCCCGTTTTGAGGAAAGAGGGATGGCGGTGTCACAACGGAAGATGTATCTGAGTGAAATAGGACAGATTATGAATAGTACAGAACATGTAGATACTGAGGTTTAAACCATAATTTAACACCGGTAGTTGCTGATAGCCATTGACTTCCATTGTATTTTTTTTTCCATACTGTGGAATGGCTACCAAAAACGGTTTGGTTACCAGCATTCTCAAAAATATCTTCTTTTGTGTTCAGCAAAGGAAAGATATGGAAGCCTGTTTCTGCCACTGAATAACAGATAACTCTGACTTTTTATCTCCCAATTTTTGAAAAAACTTTTTTCTCAGAATTACAAGACAAACTTGCAATTGTGACTGTTTCTCTCAGAATTGCGAGTTTTTAATTTAGAATTATGAGATAAAAACTCGCAAATCTTGCCTTTTTTCTCAGAATTGTGAGTTTTTAAGTTATAAATTAAGAATTGCAAGACATAAACTTGCAATTCTGGGAAGTGATTTCGGGATTGCGAGATATAAACTCAAAATTCTGATCCATGTTTCAATTACAACTGTGATTTTTTTTTTCTCAGAATAAGAATTTTGGGTGAACTATCACTTTAAACTCACTTATTGCCCAGCTCCTTTTCCGTGACAACAACCTCCTCCACTAACCAGGAAGCTTCGACTTTGACTTTCTTGCCATCTTTAGGGATGTGTCCTAGACAGATACTAGCGATGTCTCCCAACTCTTTAGAGGAGAACACAAAGCTGTCCGAAGAGCCTCTGAAATCACAACATGGAGCAGCGTAACACGTTAAGCAATGAAAAACGAATACCAACTGAGAAACAAATGTACACCTACCTTAAAAAACGCTTCTTTTTAGTCGAGTTCTCCATCACAAACTCTTTGGAACGTCCTTTCTTTCCTTCCAGAACGATCCAAGCGTTCTCTTTGGTTTCGGCATCATCCGTATCTGCAGTCGTGACCATGATCTCATATTCTGTATGAGACAAAACACATGGTGTTATATCAAATCTAATATATAGAATTTCAGATGTAAAAAATAATACAAATGTGACCCTGGACCACAAAACCAGTCGTAAGGGTAAATTTTATGAAATTGAGATTTACACATTGTCTGAAAGCTGAATAAATAAGCTTTTTTTTAGTATACGACAATATTTGGGCGAGATGCAACTATTTGAAAACTGAAATCTGAGGGTGCAAAAAAATCAAAATACTGAGAAAATCATCTTCAAAATTGTCCAAATGAACCTCTTAACAATGCATACTGCTAATCAAAAAGTAAGTTTTGATATATTTATGGTAGGAAATGTACAAAATATCTTCATGGAAAATGATCTTTACTTAATATCCTAATGATTTTTGGCATAAAAGAAAAATCGATAATTTTGACCCATACAATGTATTTTTGGCTATTACTACCTGTGTGACTTCTGACTGGTTTTGTGGTCCAGGGTCACAAATAATTTAAATTTTAAAATTATTCCCAGCAAAGATGCATTTAATTGCTTAAAAACAGAATAAAAAACGTTTAAATAGTTTTTAAATAATTTTGTGCTATTGTAATATATTTTAAAATTTAATTTATTCCTGTAATGGCAAACTTGAATTTTTTAGCAGCTGTTGATCCAGTGTCATTAATTATTATTAATAATAATTCTTATTATTATCAATGTTGAAAACAGCTTCTTAATCTTACATTAATATATTATTTAATTTAACTAATCAGTACATGTTCCTGATCTTTTAGTGAATGATTCATCTGTGCATGTTATTCCAAAGAAATAATGTCCATAATAATTAAATAATGTCATAACGTCCATTCGCACTTTTCCATCTATTCAGTTCCTGTATACAAATTTGTTTCACTTGGAAATATGTCATATTATGGAAGTAAAATAAGTTGCAAATGGACCAAACAGTCAATGACTAAGAGTTATGATGTCAAACTGAATTCTGCCAAATTCAGCTGTTTTTACTGAATGCATATGTGTCTTACTGGTCTTTTCATCGAAATCCACTGCATCATTGTTGGCACACGCCAGCTCTCTCATTATCTGTCCATCATCCTCGTTCTTGGCGAGCCAGCGGTCACACTGAAAACGAAACTTCTTCCCCAAGATGTCATCGTGCACATCCACATACTCAAGGTGCCAACCAGGAGCCAGACCTGTCAACACAAACACACACTTGTTTTGGGCACAAAAAATACACAGGTTTGATAATGCTACCTGCTAGTGTTGTTCTGAGAGCTCTGATTGGCTCACCTGAGTTGTCATGCCAAATGCGGACTTTCGAAAGCTCGCCTAAACTGAGGATGTCTGCGAAACGGAACGTGTCTGTCTGTTTGCGCTCAAACTTGTTAGTGTTGTTGCTTTCTTTCAGAGTCAGCGTTCCAGTGTCACCGTTCTCTCCAAAAATAATCATCCACACATTAGCATCGGTTCCAGCCGCTAAAAAGCAACCAATCATAGGTTACAATCTTCTTTCTTTAACGAAGAAGTGTTTTGAAGCAGTTGTAGATAGTGCATACCTGTTACATCGCTGGTCTTCACAGAAACGGTGTAGGTCGTAAGCTCCACCATTTCCTCATCGTCTATTACTGCAGGCATCTCGCATATGAGCGTTCGCTTGGGCCCGTATGAGCGAGACAACCATTCCTCATATGTAAATAACGCCACTTCATCCGTTTGCAGGTTATGCAGTTCAATCTACATACAAACACACATTAATATATTTAAAGGCTTAGGAAGTTATAGTATATGTATGTCACTTTCTCTTACAAACCTTATCCAGAAACCAGTCGGGTCTGCTTCCAGAACCATCTATCCGCACTCTCATCTTTCTCAAAGGAGCGATATCCTCAATCTCAAGATTGAATGTGTCTTTCTGTCCTCGTTCAAACCTACACACATTAAACATACAAAAATTAGACAGTTGTAATGTTTCTATACATAATCATAATTTTTAAGAGACTATGGTCCAAGGTAACCAGGTTTTTTATAATTAACTAAGACTAAAACCATTAAAAAATTTTGTTACCTAAAATAAAACATTGACTGAAATTAAATAATACATTAAGGGCTGGTTTCGCATGCATGGCTTAGACTAAGCCAGGATTAGCCCATAGTTCATTTACGACATTTATGTCATTTTTTTATAAACATGCCTTAGAAAAACATTACCAGTGTGCATCTTGAGACAAAACAAAGGCATTGATATATTTTAAGATCAGTTAGTGCACGTTTCTTTCAGTTTAAACAACTCAGACTTACATTTTAGTCTGGAACTAGACTTAAGCCTTGTCTGTGAAA
>JAHKKF010513664.1:1460-20637 GCA_019740295.1 Labeo calbasu
TGAGAATTTTTAACCAAAGTACATTATAGACTTTTCATTAAGACCCTAAAGAATCATATCAACTTGTGGAAAATGGGCATCCGATGACCCCTTTAACAAAATGGTAACTAGCTAAGAAAGGCTTATTAGTTAGAAAAAAATATATTGTGAAAACTCGCTACATTTTTGATCTGACATTACAAAGTGTCACAGAGGGATGTTATTCTGCAGAGTTATAGATAATTCACAACACCAGCAGTGTTTCCAGAGTGAAATTCTCCTCCACAGTCTCTTGTAAGTCTTGTTCTTGTGTGGAACTCCCAGTTTTCGCAATCCAATCAATTCCCGATGGATGAAATCAAGCCTTGCCCTAGATTTTATCTCATTAAATATTCTTTTTTACTCACAAATACGTCACACTGTGGCAGTAAAAGGGTTGTGTAAGCCGTTTCATGTGGTGTAAAACCAGTAGTTCATTAAATTCCTCTTCTATTCCTATAGCTTCCTGTGAGCCCGCTTTCATCAGCATGTATGTCACATCCTTAAAGATAGGTTGGATAATGCAATCAAACATAAATCAAGCGCAGATTGTACAATACCATAATAGGTCTCTTAATTTTCTCAAACAGATGAAAGGCTGCTGTAATTACACACCACCACGGTCCGTCTGTGACAGCTTAACACAACTCTGAGTGGGAAAAAAAACACCCCAAATCAATCTGAATGGAATTAGATAATTGATTAAATAATCAGGCACGGTAATTAATTCAAAACCCCTGAGTGAGTCAATATCCGATGTCTGATTGAGCGAGAGAGAAAGAGAGATGCCTCTAGTCAGTGTTGATTAGCACCAGGAAGGTTACTGCCCTTCTTCACATTGTTGATGCATGTATACATGTATTTCCGGTCTCCAGGGGGCTGCCCGAACGGCTGTAAATTCAACGCTGTGTGTTTGCTGGAAAACGGAGAGTTTCGGTGTTCCTGCGACCCTATACAATGTGACGGCACGTACAAGCCCCTGTGCGGAAAGGACGGAAAGACATACCCCAACGACTGCGAGAGAAAACTCGAAGAGTGCCGGACCAAAACAGACATCCCTGTCAAGCAACAAGGGCCCTGTGGTAAGTGTGGGAAATTGCAGGATAGTTCCACACAGATGTTTAGCTGTGTGTAAATGTAGATGTTGTTTTATTAGCATTGTATGTCTGCTTGTGTTTGGTTGTGTCCTGCCGGGAAACTCTTGTGGAAGGTGCTCATTCTCTTTCATTTCCACGCCGTTCTCATTCTGCCATCAGCTCTGATGACACATGAAACACTGACTTCATGTTTCATTCATGTCCTCACCCCTCCAGTGCCAGTCGTCCACGCCAGTCCTTCCATGTTCAAATGTCTCGTCATTTCCCCCTTTGTCTTTTTATGTCCGTTTTTGGCTGTCTTTAAACTGTTTTTTCTGTTCCAGTGTGTCTCTCTGTCTGTCTTTGTCCATGTGATGTCTGCTCAGGGCCGCCGCCGGACACACCACTCGTTGCGAGCGGGGGAAGAGTTCAACCTCTGACCTTTCTTATTGGAATTCTGACCTGTGGGTCTCCTTCAGGTGGCCCTCAAAGGGCTGGTTTGATGTCATTTTTCTACCTGTACCTCTTTGTCTCTGTCTCTTCCTGTGTTTGTTTGCGTGATGGAGGATGGTTGGAGTGGCCCTCCCTGCAGCTCCAGTCCTCATGGCACTATTTGGAGGGGAATTGAGGTCATGGAGCTCTACTTTTTCTTTCAAGTGCTGTGTTTGTTTGGATAAATCATTTCCCAATCGTTCTGACCCTGTTGTTGCCCCGCTACCTGTTTGCATGGTTGCATGCATGTAGCCCCCTTGTTAAGAGCTATGTGCTTAAGGACAGAAACAGAATCTATGCAAGTACGCAGACATAGTCTAGCAGCAACAAACCATTGCTGACCAAAAATGTCAATGAAAAGTAGTAAATATGTTTAGAAGGTGTTCAGTGTACATCTTTGTGGTCAATCTGACCACAGTTTTAAAAAAATTGGACTTGCGTTGCTTGAAACATTTGCATACTTGCGTGGCACATCCCTATGGCATTCTCCCTTGAGTCCAAATGCGTACTTCCCTACTAAAAGCAGTATAGTAACACGTAGGATGTCCAAATATGCAGGCAAACAATACCTGCATGACCCACTGCATCTGTAAAGTGTGCAACCATTGGACATTCCATTTGGACATCCCATAAGGCCACAGGAGCTAAATATCCGTGAGATTCAAAATATTGAAAAAACAGTTTCAGGCATTGTTATTTATGGTGTTTAATAATACTAAGAGTATATGATGCTTGTTGGTTAGTACATGTATTCAAAATAGCTAAAAATCTGTCTTTTAGGGGTGTAACGGTACACAGAAGTCATGGTTCGGTACATACCTTGGATTTGGGGTCACAGTTTGATAAAATGTTTAGTATAACAGGAAATGTATTTTTTCCACGTACATGTACAGTAGCATGAGCAGTTGTTTTTGATTTAATGCAAAAACAAAAACAGAGTGGTCTGATATGTGAAATTTTGCTACATAAGACACCTGCACAAAACAAAAACAGCATACGGATTGAATGAAAATGCTAATTTATTCTCTGACAGCAGGTGGCGCTTATGGAACAGCAGAGATATAGAGTTTCCTTGGTTACTACTGTAAACAAAGCAGCTGTGCTTATAAGCACTACTTTAATATGCATTATATGGAGGAACATAAACAGTCAATTCCTCTCAGAGATACATTCATATAAACCCTCACATATTTGTCATCCTATATTTCGAGCATTGCTTACAGTGAGCTTGATCTGCTTGGTAAAGCATTTACAGTATGAATTCTAAACAAATGACATTTTTGGAAATTATTGCAATGCAGTAGGGATGTCCTCGACTAAAGATTTTTCTGGTCGACTAGTTGTTCATTTTAAGCATTAGTCGACTGTTAGTCACGTTTATTAATAAACCACAGAAATCATAATAATGAGAATATTTGTTTCTATTTGAATTTAAAAGTAAACATTTCACTCTTTATAGATGTATTTTTCATGCCTGTAAGGCAAGTTTACACAGAGTTTCAAAGTTTCGCGCACAAGTTCACAGAGACTGAGAAAGCACATCATGTTTGCTGTAATTATTTTACAGAAGTGCAACATTTCGTTGTTATTCTGAGTGCACACAAATTCGAAAGATGTGTTTTATCTGTATGACCAGAAAATGTGTTTTATCTGTATGAGTATTTTAAGAGCAAGTGACTGCAGAGGCGCCTCCATTTGTCATGCAGGAAGCGTGCTAATATTCAGCTTCCACACTCTGCACAGTGCACATTTTGCTAGGTTAACATTAGATCAGGCCATGTAAAGTTGCTACTACACACATCTTTCAGATGAAAAGCCATATTTGAGGTCGTTGAATGATAGGTGAGCGTTTGGATGTCCTGTTGTACTGTATTACCACATAGATCAGCTGTTAACGATTTGTTCATGGAATTTTTTTTTTCGGCAACTAAACGACTAATAAAATTTTGGTTGACCAAGCCTCTCCTCATCAACTAATGGTTAGTTGACTATTAGGGGGCAGCCCTACGGTTTTGTTTGCAATTCTGGAATAGAAATCGGCATAAGTAAAACTAAAAACCAGTGCATCTCTAGAATCTGAAACCTTCCACACAGCTTATTTAAAACAAGCAGGCAGTTCTTCGAGCCCTTGTTAAGTGTGAATTTTTTTTTTTTTTCCCCACAGTGCACACTTGGCATATCTACCAAATGTACTACATTTAGAGTACATACTATGCAAGTACAGTAGTTCAGAGGTAGCTTGTTTCGTTCACCACTCTCCACTTTAAATTAAAATACATTAAACACCTCAAAATTATTGCGGTGGGGGAACAGGATCTGGACAGTGTGTTAATTATGGGACGTGTATCCAGAGCTGTTTTGGCAGGGTTCAGATTTTGGGCGCATTTTAACGGTACAGAAATATCCCTCTCATTTATTCCAAATGCTATGTGTGTCCTACTCCCTGGCAACACATATGTGGCAACTACAGTGCTGGATGCATCTTTCTTTCCTTTTTCCCTCCCTCTCTCTTCTTTTTTTCTGTTCTCACTATCAGGCTCTATGACTCATTAGGATTGTTTTCCAGTCTTCAGCGGAAAAGATGCATAAATTAACATGTAAAGAGGAGTAGTGCTCGTGTCTTTGGCTTTATTTCATTATTTCTGACAAAGTAAATGTTTTGGTCCTTTCAGGCTTTCGCTGGTGGCAAGTTACAGTATGTTTTTTTAATACATTTATTTACATTTGCATATTCCGCAAACAGAACATTAATTAAACATCAAAAGCTCCGTGGCGGACCTGAGCCAGGCTGACTGCCTTTCATGCCGAGGAAGATACGGAGCATTGATGAGCGAAAGTCTTGTGCTTTGGACACCTGCTCTCAGTTTGATGTGTAAATGCAAAAAAAAAGTTGCTTTGCTTGGTCGTGTTGTTTTGCTTTTGTCACATTCTTTCTGTTTTTCTCTTATATCCATACAAACCAGGTTTGCTGGTTAGCATGTTCCCAACAGATGTTGTCAGGATAGTCACATGAATAGGGATGCTAACAGCTAGCTTCCTGCGGGTATTATAGACTGCCTTCATCCTGACATAGGCCCAAGTGAAGCCTATGTTTTACTAAAGTGCGTTTCGGTCCTTTAGAAGACACTCAAGCGTGACAAAGCTCACCTTTTCCACAGTGGAAAACCTCTAAATGGACCTCTTGTCACACGCTAATCAATAGCAGAGACGTGGTGTGTGTACACGAGTCATTTCAAACACTGAGCATGTCAGTACTTTTTCCAGTGTCTGACATGGTTTCATCTGCTTCCCGTTGTCTTTGGAGGCAAGCAGAGCTGGGTCACTGTGTCAGCAGCGCTCATCGAGAGACACGATTCGCTCTAAAATCAAAGAAATGTGTAGTGCTGAGAAAGGTCAACAAGAGACTGCAGCTCCTAAGGAAAATAGAAAACACTGTGAAAGTAAAAAGATTGAGAACAAAGGACTGAAGATACACAAGACCAGACTGTGGTTTTTCATCTGGAAGTCTACCTGCATTCTGTTGATGGAGCTTGGTGCTGTAGAGAGAGTTCACGTCCTATTAATGTCAGTGTGGGTTTTTCGGTCTGTTGTTTGGATGTGCGAAGCAGCAGATGAGTCTAAGAACACTTGTGTCGAAGTAATTTTAGGAGTGACAAAAGGAAAAAGATACCAGATAGGGTTGGGCGATTATATTGAATATTCATATGTTTGCACTGTTTTCACTACCGATTGAGCGGCGTTGTGATGAATGTGCTTTTTATTTCATCATTAGGTTCATGAAGAGCATATCATTAGATGATTGGAAGTCTCCATATGGCATTTTCATGCAAAAAAAAAGAAGCAGTTCTTATATTGTTGCATATAATGAGAATACTTAACCCTTAAAGGGATAGTTCACTTTTAAAACCCTTCCAAGTTTTAAAAGGTCATGTAATATGCTTTATTTGATTCTTTTGTAAGTGTTAAAACATTCATGAG
Organism: Labeo calbasu; assembly: GCA_019740295.1. Lineage (NCBI taxonomy): Eukaryota > Metazoa > Chordata > Actinopteri > Cypriniformes > Cyprinidae > Labeo > Labeo calbasu. The sequence goes on from JAHKKF010513664.1 coordinate 7,025, forward strand.
AGTTAAACACTATTGCAGCAGTTAGAGATCCATCCTGGGTCGCTGAAGACCCAAATATGTAATAATGATTGTTGAAATGTTCATAAATTTAACGGAATAGTTCATCCAAAAATGAAAATTCTGTCATTAATTACTCACCCTCATGTCATTCTAAACTCGAAAGACCTTCGTTTATCTTCACATGGACTATTTTGTCAATGTCCTTACTAGCTTTCCGGATCTTGAACGTGGTAGTTGCACTGCTGTCTATCCAGGGTCAGAAAGCTCTTGGATTTCATCAAAAATATCTTAATTTGCATTCCAAAGATGAACGAAAAACTCTTGAGGGTACTCTTCCCCTCGATTTGTTATAAGTGTTGGCAGTCCATAGTACTTCAAATGTTTTCCCCTAGACCGATTAGTTCAGCCCAAAACATGACAATAATTGACCATTTTCAGCAATTAATCAGCTAAATTTGCGAGTTCCGTTCAGTTTAGTGGCATTTTTTCCTTTTTGTGCCGCCAATATGGCCGTGTCGTGGAAACACTATTCTTTTTTTTTTATGCCTGAGGTAAAGATCACGTCATCATTCGCATGAAACAGTGAGGAATACAGGCTGATTGATGAGATATTTATTTGTTGCACAGGTAAACGTGTTATATTCACTGGGAATATGTTTTCCAGGTTTCAGTGGTTGTACGGATGCTGTCCAGGTGCAAGAGAGCACAATATATTTAACGGTCTATTTCCGTCCCTCACAGCCTCCTTTTCGTTTACATCGAATTAAATACAGTGTCTGCTCTGACTGAAGTCTATGAGACTTTGAATGATGATCTTTGTGCATTATCATGGCTCAGCTCCATCCAATGTAATTTCAGAACTCCATAACTCGGTGGGTGTGCCGGCCGTAATGGACTCCTAATGATAAGGAAAGAAAGCAGGCCGTTTCTCTAAGCAGAGCAAGATGGATCCTGCAAATGAAGCTGACCTAAATACACAGCTGTCATTATAGTCCGGAGGATGTTTCATAGCTTGTGTGAAGTGTACAGACCCTCAGAATATACCAGCTTTCTTTCTTTGCCTGTCTGTCTCTCTGTTCCCATGGCAGTAACTCATAAAGACTAACAATGGGCTCAGACTTACTGACAATGTCATTGAGCAAGAGCTCCGTGAAAAAGAGGTGCCTGGGAATCGACGCCCCAGGTGACATCGCACTCTGATTAATATTTATCATTTGCATATTTATTTGATTAGCATCTCTTGCTGAAAACGGTATAAACTTTGATTTCCTTTTTTTTTTTTAATTTTCGAAAAAAAAGAAACAATAACAAGTTAAGCACCCATTGAACTTTGGAGGGCCTAGTGAGATGTGCGTAATGAATCCAATTAGATGAGTAGATTGAAGAGCCTGGGTAGCGTGATTATAATTAGCGTGAACCTTTGCACCTCGCTGTGTGAGGAAGGGTTGTATCTGGGTCGCTGTTGTAAGTTGGAAAGCCCTCGCCAGTTTCTGTTCTGTGTGTTTGTTAGGAGGCTCTTTGTAGAGCATGCTTCTGTAATGCACGTCTGCCTTCCCCCTCGTTTTCCCTCATTCCCTCATCCTCCTCTGCTTCCCTTTCTTCTCTATTCAGAGCGCTATGTGCAGTGCTTGTCTTAACGTCTGCTTGTGTGACGCCCTTCTGCTGAAGGGATCCATGGATCCGTCTCGCTCTGTGCTCGGTTTTCAGGCTTCTGTGTCATTCAGAACTGAATTATGAATGACTTCAAAATTCCAGTTGAATTCCTGAATTTGAATCGAGCTAGCAGACTGGGTGCAGAATTTCCATTTGAATTAAAAGAAGTAGAATCAAAATTTCTCTTATTGGCCCGTTATATAATAATAATAATAATAATAATAATAATAATAATAATAATAATATACTTGCTCTTATTGGCTGTTATATAATAATAATAATAGTAATAATAATAATAATAATAATAATATACTCGCTCCTTTTGGCCAGTTATATAATAATAATAATTATTATAATTATTATTATTATTATTATTATTATTATTAACATTTATTTATATTAATCATATGTGATTTATATTAAGTATATTATTTTTTGTAATATATATTGTAATGTAGATATATTTATAAATATATAATAAATATATAAATTATAAATATATAATATTTAAAAGTAAATTTGCGATAAAATAAACTGAGATTTTTACTCATTAATTTTGGTAAGCCCAGCTCAAATAACTTCTTAAATGATATTCAGAGATTTTGTTAAGGTAATACAACTTTATATTTTTGTGATATTTACAAAGTCACAGAATTATTTTTAAAGTGTATATTATATATTATGTATATTATTTTGTTAATAAATAGTTTGTATTAAATGCTTAATTGTTGTTATTATTATTATTAACACTTTGTTCCAATAAATTGTACATATATCATATGATTTATATTAACTATATTTTTCTCTCTCTCTCTATATATATACACACACACATTTATAATTATTTTGTAAATAAATATGTATTAAATGCTTAATTGTGAATCTGTTTTATTTTTATTATTATTATTAATATTTAGTTTTTTGATCAATTGTACATTTCTTATATATAAAATATTTAGAATTATTTTGTTAATAAATAATATGTATTAAATGCTTACTTGTTAATTTTTTATTTTAGCATAGTATTCGCTTTTTATTAAATTGTACATGTATCATGTAAAATTATATAAAAATTAAATATATTATATTATATATTATTATTATTATTATTATTATATAGTAATATATAATTTTGTACTTTCTTCTTATTATTTTCATTAACATTTTGTTTGATTACATTGTACACACACTTATATGTACACTTATATAAATCTAATTATAATTTTAATTATATACATTTATAAATAATAATTTATCATAATGCAGCTAGTAATAATTGTACATTTTTATGTTAAGAATTAGTCAATTCTTAGCTATTTTAGTGATGATGTGATTTGTTGGTTGAATTTCCTCTAAATTTCAAATCCTAAATTTGAATTTCAATTCAAAATCCTTTGCGACGCGGCCAGTCAATTCAAATTCACACCAATAAATTGAAAGCCAATGTGTCCAACATTAGACAGCGAGCTAATATTTTTTATTTTATTTTGTCCTCCCTTCTCTCTCTCCCTCTCTTTGTCTCTCGTCCTCCCTCATCCGCTCCTCTTGCTTGTCCAGTTTCACTGTGTCTCACCTCATCCGTTTCCTCCCTTGCGGTGCGGAGAGGGCAATGGAATTAGTTCCTTGGTTAAATTCTTAATGCGTGGGGAGAAAGTTTCTACGCCCTTGAAGCCATTGTTTGGTGATAAGTACTCCTTCAGAAACCAAACACCGCCTCTGGGGGGATTTCTGCTTGTGTCATGCTAATATTTTCTTCTCTCCCTTTTCCTTGCACCTTCTCCTACACGCTTATAAATGTTTCCCCTCAAGCCGAAGGGGAAGGTAAGGAACGAAAGAAAGAAAGAACCGAGGGGGGACGCTTCTCGTCATTGCTTCTGATATGAAAGTGAGACACGCACAGCCTGCCGAAACTCGCAAACTCCTCTCATATTGGCAAGATGCGAGGGAGCGGAGAGACGGAGGAGACGCTCGTGCGACTGTTTGTATCACGATTCGCGCACGCCCTGTAATCCTGATACGAGGGCTGGAGATCTCCATGTGCATGAGCGTGCATACAGCAGATCGTAGGAATAATTCTCTGTGCTAAACTTTGCGCCAACGACGGGCTGAGGAAGCTTACCGGACCCCCTGAAGTGTGTGTTGGCTGACTGTCTGCGTTCTGACAGCCCAAGTTAAAGAAATCTTTATTGGCTCAAAAGACCTGCGCTATAAGTAGCGCATAACGGTGGTGAGATTGTGAGTGGGAGTGTCCCTTGGGTGGGCGACGTGTCAGGATAAATCATGTAGGGAAGCCGTCACAATGTGCTAATAGTCCTCATGTTTCAGCGGCAAGAGTAATTAAACGCTACGAAATACGAAATTGCAGTGTAGATGTAGAGCAGGAGGCGGAGCTACAGCGTGCGTATTATATAACGCCGCAGGGGTCGGAGGTGTGCGCAGATTCTCAGGCCTGATCACGGCAATTACCCAGCTCATCCGAGTCCTGCTATTTCTTTACGCCTTCTCATTATTAGATCCGCTTCAGATAGGCTCCTAATTAACGCACTCCACCACTTTTCAGCGTTTTTACTTACGCAGCTTTCCTTTCTTTTACATACGTTAACCTCTGAAAAAACTTCAAATGCGCTCGTTTCTACGCGCGTCGCGTCCCAGCGGCAGGCCCGTGGAGGCATATGGCTGTCATCCAGCTTACAGCTGGAGTCCTTGAAGACTGGCACTGCAGCACAGGCCTCGGGGATGGCAGCCCACTATTTCAAAGAGGCTCAGAAAAGGGCTCATTTTTTACTGAGAGAATATGCAAGCCATCTCAATAACCAAAGCCAGGCTGCTTTTTTTTTATGAAGTATGTAATCGTGGCTGCATGTAACATTATTTCTCAGAGAACTTTCTCTTCCTTGACTTATTAAATCTGCGAATTTTTTTTTTCCCCATGCCCTAGAGACGAAAAACTGAAAATGAGAAACTGAACAAGTGAACGTTTCTTTTCATATCTACTTTTTCGTATTCCTTTTTTTTTAAAAGGAGAGCGGTACTTTCATCTCTGTAAGGAAACAAAGGGTGGCTTGGGACAAAGCGTTATCGAAGGCTGCGGTTTGGGTTTTAGGATCCATGCCTTGGGAAACGGGTCACTGAAGCGTTTTGAAGGCCATGAGGGCTTTACTGATGAGCCTGATCTCGTCGTTCTCCAGCCGGGCGCTTAAAAGGCACAGATGGAGAGGCGCTGAGAGAGAAGATCTGGAGGAAAAGCCCGCTTTCAAGGCCTGCGAAATTAGGCAGCGATCCACTGTTTACACAGTTACGTGCCAGTTCAAGACGTATTTTAAGCTCTCGCTCTCAGCAGAGAAATCGATAGCCGGAAACGTTCTCTTAGAGGAGCTTCTACTGTAGGACACTTTTAGATTGGCACGGGAACACAGCGGTTGGGAAAGTAACCTGCTTACTTCCCACTTCTGTTTTGATTTTCATTGGCTTAGACGAGCCGTCGCATGTGTGGGTTTAAAAAGAGTTGTGCGTGTGTGTGGCACCGCTTGATTTCTGTCATGAAAAACATGCTTTGGAGTACTAATCGTGGTTTTTTGATGCACGCTGTGCTTCATGTGTGTTTGATATGCGCTTTGCCCTGGTTGCCGCCTTCAGATGTGAGGTGGGATTATAGGTGAGCGCCAGGAAGAGGTTAGAGAAGGGTTACGCTCAAATCTTTTCCCCCAGTCTCTTGCGGTTCACTAAAGCCCTGAGACTGAGTTGCTAAGTAATATTTAAAGAAATATTTCACCCAATAATGAAAATTCTGTCATTATTTACTCACCCTCATGTCGCTCCAAACCCATAAGATATTCGTTCATCTTTGGAACACAATTGAAGATATTTTTGATGAAATTCAAGAGCTTTCTGACTGAATAGACAGCAACGCAACTACATTGAAGGCCCAGAAAGGTAGTAAGGACTTCGACAAAATAGTCCATGTGACATCAGTGGTTCAACCTTCATTTCATGAAGCTTTGAGAATACTTTTTGTGTGCAAAGAAAGCATAAATAATGACTTTATTCTTCTCTTCCGTCAGTCTTTGCTGTGTTTTCACAAGAGAACCACTGAAACAACATATGGGTAAATAATTAATGACAGATTTTTCATTTTTGGGTAAACTAACTCTTTAAGGCACAGGCTAAGTCTTTAGCTCTGTTTGCTAGTGTTAAACCTAATGAGCAGTCTTTTGTTCACATACTCAACTGCCCTCTAAGACAACATCTTAACTGCTATGAAATCTTGTTAGTAACCAGTTTAAAACATTCACATGTAGTGTGTGGGCCACAACAACAGCACTACATAACAGTTTCAGTACAGTTTGATGTTAGCATGCTGCTAAGCTAACACTCATTGATTTGAAAAAAACAGCATATGCTGGTTAGGTAGGTTTTGATGCTGGGATGCTGGTCCTTTGTCGGGCCTTAGCTGGTTTAGGCTGGTCCTGGACCAGCACATAACCAGCAAAGGACCAGCATAAAACCAGCATCCCAGCATCAAAACCTACCTAACCAGCATATGCTGTTTTTTTCAAATCAATGAGTGTTAGCTTAGCAGCATGCTATTTTTATAGATTTTTTTTAGTATTGACTGAAAATGTAGTTTATTATATCAACGTTTTATTGTCAACATCGCCATCATGAATTTATTTTATTTTTAGCTCGTTGTAATGCATTCTAGGATTGGCTACTTTAGAATTTGACTGAAATTGGGTTTCTTACTACTGTTACTCTTCATTAATAATACAAATCATAATGATAATAATTTAAAATAAAAATTTTGGTCAAATTATGCAGCCCTACAAACAGTCCTTATGAAAATTAACCATGGTTTTACTTAGAGCTGCAAAACGATTAGTCACGATTAATCGATTCAAAATAAAGGTTTATGCTTACATACTATATGTGACCCTGGACCACAAAACCAGTCTTAAGTCGCTGGGGAATATTTGTAGCAATAGCCAATAATACATTGTGTGGGTCAAAATTATAGATTTTTGTTTTATGCCAAAAATCATTAGGATATTAGGTAAAGATCATGTGCCATGAAGCTATTTTATACAATTCCTCTTGTAAATATATCAAAACTTAATTTTTGATTAGTAATATGCATTGTTAAGAATTTAATTTGGACAACTTTAAAGTTGATTTTCTCAATATTTTGATTTTTTTGCATCCTCCGATTCCAGATTTTCAAATAGTTGTATCTCGGCCAAATATTGTTCTATCATAGCAAACCATACATCAATGGAAAGCTTATTTATTCCACTTTCAGATGATATATAAATCTCAATTTGAGAAAATTGACCCTAATGACTGGTTTTATGGTCCAGGGTCACATATGTGTGTGTGGTGTGTATATTAATTATGTATATATAAATACATACACATACATGTGTATATTAAGGGAAACTATGTAAGATTTATGTGTGTGTGTGTGTGTGTGTGTGTGTTTACATGTAAATACATACAATACATACAAATATTTTTTTAAATATTTACATGTATGTGTGTATATTTATACGTACATACATAAATATGCATAGTACATACACATAGTATGTTAACAGACTTGCATTTTGTTTTTCGATTAATCACGGCTAATCATTTTGCAGCTCTTGTTTTACTACATATAAAACAAAAAAAAAAAAACTATGGTTACTATAGTTAAACCGTGGTAACCACAAATGAACCATGTTTTTGCTATGCTAACTATGGTTTAACCATGGTATTTGTGGTAAAACTGTGGTTATACAAATTGTAACCAATACGCCAAAAAACATGGTTACTACACTTTTACTATAATAATACCATGGTTAATTTTTTGGTAAGGGAAGCTTAACAAACCTGGTCATTTGTAATTTGTTTGTTTGTTTAAATTACATTTAAAATCAAAATTTGTATTGGAAAAATCTGTAACACTTTACAATAAGGTTCAGTAATTAACATTAGTTAACTACTTTAGTTAACATGAACTAACAATGAATGTACAACCATGTACAATACTTCTACACCATTTATTAATCTTAGTTAAACTTAATTTCAACAGTAGGAATTTCAAGCATTATAAAAATCAAAAATTGTGCTTGTTAAAATTAGTTAATGCACTGTGAATTAACATGACGTAACAATGAACGACTGTATTTTCATGAACTAACATTAACAAAGATTAATAAATACTGTAATAATTTAATTGTTCATTGTTTATTCATATTAATTAATACATTAACTAACATTAACTAATGGAACCCTCTTGTAAAGTCATTTACAAGAGGTCAATCATAATTAGTATAATTAATATTTTTTTCTAGTGTGCATTAAATGCTGTCTCTTTAAGCAGCTCGGTGTGTTTTGGTACCCAGCAAATGTCTTCTTCCTTCAAGAAGCTCGAAATGACGTTAATTTTTTTTCTCATTATTTTGTCCTTGTTTGTTCGTATCATATTGGAAAAGCAAGTTATTTTTACGGAGAGGGACGTATTTGATTTATCTGAAGGCGGTATGATAGCTGTTTGTGTGCAATATTAAATGTATCTGAGTGTCTGTAATATTATTTGGAAACGATAGCATCTAATCTAGGAATAAATTACCGCGGTGACAGCACCGCGTGTAGCACGAGTAGGGGGCGCATACACGCACACACACACGTTCCTTAACCAAACACTGAAGAGGGAGGGGTTCTCATTTATATGTACACACATGTCCAAAGAGACACTAACAAACAAACAGTCAAAAACATGTAATCTTCTATACACACACACTCACATACACCGACCAGCATGCACCTGCAAACATTTGCCGTCACCCTGTCATTTTACCTCTCACACAATACTGAGTGAGCCTGAAGGGCTGCCCTTTATTTTGACATGTCTTTAATCTTAGTGTGAAAGTGCAAACACATCACGTTTACTCCTCGAGCATTTCTCAACCCTTTAGCTATGGAGCCTATGCATACAAATGTACAGAATGTTGTGCATTTGTTTATAAAACCAGCTCAGTTATGTCAACAATAACTCATCCTCATGTCACGCCAAATCTGTATGATTTTAGGCATGATGTTCACAGTTATTTTCCATACAATATAAGCTTAAACTCCTTTGTATGGAAAAGAGAAGCGTGAACATTCTCCTTAACATCTGCTTATGTTTCATACAGAAGAAATAACATCACACAGGTTTGGAATGAAATGAGAGTCGTTGTTTTTACAGAATCTCCCCTAGAAATCTCTTCCATCCTTGTTGTGCATTAGTTTTTTTTACCTGTTTTTATAAAACTTCCTCCTGATTGGGCAAAATGAGTCCTTATTTGACGACGAAATTTTCTTCTCTAGAGGATGGTGAGCTGTGCTGGTTCACCGCTGACCCACTTCTTCTCATTCTCTTCTTTCTCTTTCCCTCTGTGTTTGCATCAGAAACAGGGCTCGTGCTCGGTCCCGCTGTCCCTCGGCCCTCTGTCTACTAACTGCAGCAGTTAATGAACTTACTGTGGAACTACTGTGGCACCGTTGAGAGTCCCAGCTACTCTCTTTCATGTTCATATTTCATATCTGTGCTGTAGCCCAGCGCTCTGAATTATTAACTAGAGCTCTCCCTTTTCTGGGATGATGCTTTGTGTTTTACTCGTCTGTCTTTTTTTTGTGCCTTCTGTCCGTAGTTGAGGGAGGCTTGGTTAGTGATGCATGAAATGAGATGTGAGTAGTTAGTGTTCTGATTGGATGCTCTAATGGGCTGCATGTTTACAGCTGCAAAGTCAGAGTGCAGATCTGTTTAGCAAGCAGTTCGTAGAACATTTTCTCAGACCATCAGGTGTTATTGGACACAAAACAACATTTTGAAATGTAAATTTAAAAGAGAATCAACTGTTTCTACTAAACCATAGGGTCACAAACCCACTGCAGTGGTTATGGGTGTTATAACCAAAATGAAAAATGAAAATTCTGTCATTAATTATTCACTCGCATGACATTCCAAACCTGTAAGATCTTCGTTTATCTTCAGAACACAAATTAAGATATTTTTGAAGAAATTTGAGAGGTTTCTGACCCTGCATAGACAGCAACGGTACTACCACAATCACGGCCCAGAAATGTAGTAAGGACCAGTGTTGGGCATGTTACTTAAAAAAAAAAAAGTAATTAGTTATAGTTACTAGTTACTTTTCACAAATAGTAGCTGAGTTACATCACTATAAAATCGACTAATTTCCAGGGAAAGTAACTATTGTTTCTTTTTTAAAAAATGTTCAAATATGTCAAATAACTTGGATGCCCCTAATATTAAATATGTTAAATGAAAAAAATTAAAATGAAATTAATGACATTTTTAGTTTACACACCAGATATATAAAGCTTAATGTACACTTCAACGCATCAATCAGTCAAGCATTATAATATGACATTATGATCATTTTGCATTAAACTTTAGTAAATCGAACTTTAGAATAACAACGTATGAATGCATATTTGTCATATTGACTGAACTTAGGACTGGTGGTGGTGGTTAAGATATTGTTTGTAATTTAGTGTTTCTATTAAAAAAAGGGGTAAAAACTAAAAATAATACTGAAAAGATAACAAAACTACTACAAATTCTACTACTAATAACAATATAAAACGCACTATGGATTAATGAGCTGCTGGGTTCTTGAATATTAATCACATTGTCTGCATTTGCTCAAACTGATTTGCTGTAATCAAAACAAGGGCGATAATATGTGAGCACCAGCCAATGAGATTGCGCATTAGTTCTGCCTACTACCGGAGAAACGGGCAGTTCTTAAAAGCTAAAGAATTCCAAAGGAACTCCGTTATTTTGACAGGACAGTACAGCAAAGAACATCGTTTACATGTAGCGCATACATTCTGCATGATATAAAAGACTCTCTTGCTCTGTATCTTTCTATGCGTGTGTGTGAGACAAAGCGACAGCTAGTCGTGTGCGTTTACACTAGAATTTACAGCTTGTCAAATACAGGTGCGCTGCGCATCCATTCAGATGAACTGAAAAATAAAATTACAATAATATAATAAATTATGGTGACGGCACATTTTGTCGTCAGTAACGGTAATGGCGTTGTAACAGAGGAAACAGTAATTAGTTTGATTCCTTGTTACTGAAAAAATAACGCAGTTAGTAACACCGTTTATTTATAACGCTGTTATTCCCATCACTGGTAAGGACATCAGTAAAATAGTCCATATGACATCAGTGGTTCAACCTTAATTTTATGAAGCTATGAGAATTCTTTTTGTGCGCAAAAAACTAAACTGAAAATAAAAACTAAAATAATGACTTTATTTAACAATTTCTTCTCTTCTGAAGATGAACGAAGGTCTTAAAGGTTTGGAAAAATATGAGGGTGAGTAACAAATGACAAAATGTTTATTTTTGGGTGAACTATCACTTTAAATTTGTGTACCCTGTGTGAACGGAAAACTGGAGTCACTCCAGATCCTGAAATTTCTGACTGGTTTCTGAAAAGTTATTTCTGATTGGTTGAGCCGCATTCAAAACTGTTGTAAATTACTCTACAAACATACACTTTTGCTTCGCATTGTGCCTAACAACGCCCCTTAGCTGTTCACTGTAAACCTCGGCTTCTTGGGGCTTATTGCTTTATTATGTTTTATATGCACGTGGTTATGTGCGTGAAAACCGCATTTAAATGCAAGAATGAATTCGTACTGTGTGTGAACGGAAAATGTGTGAATGGAAATGTTTAGTATAGCAGCATTTTGATGTCTCACAGGTGGAACATGGAGGGTGACAATTTAACTGTAGGATCCGGCTGTCACTCCTAATAGTCAAACACGTGTAGAGAATCCTGATTAAGAGCTGTGAAGTGGAGTGACATCTGGATTTAGCTTCCTTTACTCTTTCCTATCTTCACGTAAGTAGAATGATAACTTGTTTCTCTGCTTTTTGGGGCAGATCTTAACCTGGAGAGCCCCTGCCTGAAGAAGATCTGTGAATTCGGAGCCGTGTGCGTGGTTAAGAACAACGAGCCCGTTTGCGAATGCTCAGACGCGTGTCCGCAGGACCAGGACCCTGTTTGCGGCAATGACGGACACACTTACAGCAGCTCATGCCAAATGAAGGCCATGGGATGTGCCCTTCAGAAACAGATACAGATGCAGCACAAAGGACCATGTGGTGAGTCCACACACACTCTCATTCACACACACACACGCATCGATGCCACTCACTCCCTCACTGCCTTTCATCCCCGTCCACCCCCTGCACTTAAGCACTCCACCGATATTTCGAGAGAGGACTGTAATTTTCCTCCTCCGCAACCTTTTTTTGAAACGATGCACTTAAGTTAGAATTAAAGAGGGCAGCATCCTTCACAGTAATTGTTTGCATGAGTCATGGGTTTTTTTGTCTGGCTTTTGTAAGCGCGCTCCAGATAAGTCTGCAGAGAGGCCTGCTCGCCCTCCGAACAAACGCATGTTTATGTGTGTTCTTCACAAAAGGCTTGTAAATCATTTTCGATGGCTGTCTTTGTGCTTGAGAGGGGAATATTAAAAGGATTTTTTTCTGCTAAACTTGGAGCCCTTTGTAAAGCCAGCCCCTTTCACTGGCGGCTTAAGTTCGGAGAGAATGAGGTGGAGCTATTGTGTCGACAGAAGTGTCATGTGTTTGCAGTTTACACATCTGTGTGTATTGGCTGTCCCTCGAGTGAAGAGGTTGAAATGGATGCCAGGGGTCATTTGGTAGCGGTATAGGATTTATCTCAGATCGCTACAGGCCACGGTTGCCCTTTATTGCAGCAGCGCCCATCATGCTATATATGTTGCCAGATAGACATATGAGAGTGATATCTCTCTCCTCACAGGCTTCTGGAACATCAGCTTAACTACCCACAGAGATTTAACCCACAGACACAGGTTCGTTTGAGGCCAAACAAGTCTGGTTTTCATGCATATGTGGCGAAATCTTAAAACTGATGATTCAGGACTAGAAATAGAGGATTTTAGAAATGCTAGAGCTTGACAGATTCGTTTTGGAACGGCAGGCTTGATGTTCTGTGTGTACAAGCTAATAATAGGCTTCCCATAATCATAGAAAACCCGTAAATAAAATATAATTATTTTTTTCAAAATTCACACACAAAACAAACAAACAAAAATTGTGGTACAATTTTCACCACAAAATTTCTAGTACTTCACAATTAGTGAAAAAGGCAAGTAACACGTTGAATTAAAGTTGGAATTTTAGAAAGGCTGAAACAGTATTTTCTTGTAAAACATACCACAGTGATCTCCAAATCTTTGTATAATAATTTGTAATAATAATAAGTAATAATAGGCTTCCCGTAATCATAAAATAACACTTTTTGTTTTAATTTCACACACACAAAAATAGTTCACCCAAAAATGCACTTCTGTCATCACAAACCTTTTTCATTATAATAAAACTGAATTCTGAACATTTTAACCATTATTATTTGAGCCATTCTAGCTTTTCTACACAGAAAAAAAGTTGTAGGAAATTGGTAGTATTTCACAGTTAGTAAAAAAAGGCAAGTAACACACTGAATTAACCCTTTAACTGTCACCGTCCCCCAGGTGGGACGCCTGAGTTTACTTCACCATTTTACAAATAAATCCTAATCTAATCATAACACACTATACATCGTTGGAAAGGTCTAAGACTCCTAAATAGATATTTCACCATATTTTTGTGATAGAAATTATGTAGGAAAAGTAATAGATTAATATATGTCAAGAGTGCAACTTAAAAAAATCTACATCATAACATGAGTTCTAAACTTTGTCTCAAAAGATTTTCTTCGTTGCTTTTTTCCCTATCACACAATAGAAATCATAAGAAATTATATGTCAGTTCAAAACTTAAAATCTCAAAATTCATCCTTTGAAAGGCATTTTAAAATCAGACATTGCATTACCATGGAAAATGTACATCAAAATCATATTAC
>JAHKKF010513664.1:20687-42484 GCA_019740295.1 Labeo calbasu
AAATCATTCTAATATGCGGATTTATTATTAGAATGATCAATGTTGGATAATATCAACAGTTGTGCTGCCAAATATTTTTTAGAACCTGTGATTTTTTTTTTCAGGATTCTTTCATGAATAACAAGTTTAAAAAGTACAGTGTTTATTCAAAATATAAATATTTTATTACAATGTAAATTATTTATTATTAACTTTTAATAAACTTTTAATTATTAACTTAATACATCCTTGGTGAATAAAAGTATTAATTTCTTTAAAAAAAAAAAAAGAAAAAAGAAACAATAAAAATGTACTGACCCCAAACTTTTGAACGGTAGTGTATGTGTACTGATTTATTATAGGTATTAAATATATAAATTCATTTAGAAAACGGATAGTTCCGGTCCTTGATTCTGATTGGTTGAGCCGTGTTTGAAGCTGTTGTGAATCCGCTTCGCTTTGTGCCTAACAACACCGCTTAGCTGTTATAAATTTAGTGTAAACCATGGCTTCTTGGGGCTTATTGCTTTAATTGCTTTAAAGACTTAGATATACACTTGCTCTGTCTACATTATGAAAACTGGCAGAAACAAACAAAAAATATTATAACAGTGAAATTCCTAATAGCAATTCCAATAAATTCCAAAATGTTTCTCAATTAAAACAACAGTTGTTGAGTTAGTGCATTTATTCAGCAACCACAATAACAAACAAAATAGTTGAAATCTTATGACAGAACACAGACAGGCTGAATGCCACTTTCATTTAAGCTGAACATCTCACATGGAGATCACTAAATTTCAGCTTACTTGTTTGTCTGTGTTCAGATCATTATCAGCGCTTCCATGATAAAGAGCGAGCGTGTGAACATGGTTGCCAGATTGCCTGAAAATGTATCCTTTTAACAGAGAAGCTCTGAATTAGGGATTTATATATCTGGCAACCACACACACATTAAAGCTTGCGTAGTAGAGGCATGTACAGCAGTCTATGATAATTTTCTTTCAACTGTCAACGAAAATTAAAAGGGATTTTGGTATAGTTTTTATTTAAAAAAAAAAAATGTTAGTTGTGTCTTTGGTTACACTTTTTGTTTTGATAGTCCATTTTTTCCAACTTTGCAACTACATGTCAACTAATTCTAATTAATTTGCAACTACATGTCTACTAACTCAATCTATATAACTTATAGTATTCCCCAACATTGTATCACTTGTGCTCATGAGAAATAAACAGTATTGCTGATGTTTTGGCCAGCAAAATTAAGATTATTAAGATTAAGAATAAAGTATTAATCAATGGCCACCAAATATTTCTGATTGAAAGAAGTGGGGTTATCAGTCATGATTCCATAAAAGATATTAAGAGGCATTTTTGGTCTCTTCAGTGCCTTATAGGAGTGGGAACAGGAACTAACTAAGATCCTATGCTGTTTGTTTATATCAGATGAACTCATCCATTCAGAATTAATTGCTGAATTGTCGAGTATGAGTAACTATCTCATAACGATTTATCGATCAAACATGGACTCATTTGTCATTAAGAGTGAAAAACACCAAACATAAACAATCCTAAGAATCCACCCTTAACTTTCAGGTCACTTTGGCTGACCCTCAGTTGTACTAGCAGTATTGCTGAAGTGTGATCTTTCTCTGTGTTTTGGCTCCAGTGTGCTGAATTTCAATAAACACTGCAAAGTGACCCGGCAGGACAAACCTGCAGACAGTGTAATAAGGCTCTGTTAGGATTAATGAGCTACCCACGGCATTATTTGTTATGTTATATATCTTATTGATTGCGTTGTCTTTGATCTTTGCATGGACTTTCTCGCCAAGCTCGGGTATGGTTTGCGTTCTTAGTAGACACCGAAGGTTGAGTGGGCAAAACATGCAGAGCATGATCTCCTTGAGGGCACCGGGGCAAGACATTTGTTTAGTACATTAAGAAAGTGACAAAAGAAGGCATCATAAATGCTCCTGCAGTGTTCCAATTAAAATGAGCGAGGGTGTCTGTGAAGTGTAAATGAGGAATAAGTTGTGTTTTCCATTATATTGTAATGAAAAGTCAATAAAAACGATTTACTTAGCAGGGGGAAGTTCATAATGTGATACAAAAAAAGGCACGCAGCTTTGGATCAGCAGACAAAAATAACAAGCAAGTAAATGTTTGATGCAATAAGGAAGGCTCTGGTTTTACATAACCATGTATCCAGTTGTTACAAGCCATCTTTTTAGTATTCATACATTAAGCCTGGTTCTAGCACACAAATATTTTTGCACATTTGCATAGTCATTGATACATACAATATTAACATAATGACAACATCTTAAACAAAGACCATCTGAAAGGCCAGTCCAGAAAAGGTTCAGACCAATTGATTTGGAAAGATCTCTGAAGGTCAATACTTCTATACTAGTCTACAGAAACACATAAATATGTTTGTAAATGTTATATTCAAATATTTAAGAAAATTAACAAGATCAACGTGGTCAAGTTAAAGTGCCAGGACAAATAAATCTTGTTGCAGTCCAAAAAAACAGTACGCTGAAAGAGAATAATTTAGCTTGCTTACCAGCATGGTCAGTGCAATTGCAAATGACATGACATAAACAAGAACTTTCAAACAATCAAAATCTGTAAACAGCACAGATGGGTTAGTAATAGCTGATCGGTTGTCTGAATCCATTTGAGCCTGGTCTCAAAAGCTCAAAGAAAATTAGTTGGAGATGTTTGTTTTAGATTTAAAGGGATAGCTCACCTAAAAATTAAACATACTAACCGTTATGTTGTTCCTAACAGTATACTGTATACACACACACACACACACACATATATATATATATATATGTGACCCTGGACCACAAAATCAGTCTTAAGTCGCTGGGGAATATTTGTAGCAATAGCCAAAAATACATTGTATGGGTCAAAATTATTGATTTTTGTTTTCTGCCAAAAATCATTAGGATATTTGGTATATATCATGTGCCATGAAGCTATTTTGTAAAATTCCTACTGTAAATATATCAAAACTTAATTTTTGATTAGTAATGTGCATTGTTAAGAACTTAATTTGGACAACTTTAAAGTTGATTTTCTCAATATTTTGATTTTTTTGCACCCTCAGATTCCAGATTTTCAAATAGTTGTATCTCGGCCAAATACTGTTCTATCATAGCAAACCATACATCAATGGAAAGCTTATTTATTCCACTTTCAGATGATGTATAAATCTCAATTTGAGAAAATTGACCCTTATGACTGGTTTTGTGGTCCATGGTCACATATATATATTTCTCCAACAACGGGTTTTGTTGTGAAAACCTGGCAACCCTGGTCCAAATCCACAATAAATTTATAATAATACTGTTTTTGTGGCACGTAATGTGGTTTTAAGAGTTTTTAGGTGAGAATGTACTTGTTAAGACTTCAAACAAGTGGTTTGTTAATAAAGACAACATCTATTTGAAAATTTGCTTTGATGTTTTTGGAGATGTGAGCTCCAGGGTGTCAGAGGCCATTCAGTGCTCATGAACCCAAAGAGAGCAGCCTCACTTCATTTTGGGTAAATCTGACAGGCAGTCCTTGGTCTCAATAATCTATTATTTGTTCAAGAGCAAAAAGTTTTGGCTAAGGTCAAAATCTCATCACATATTTGACTAAACTTTAATGTTGTTAATCAGGGTGCTGCCTTTGCACTTTTGGCTGAATTGCCTAGCCATAAATGTATCATAATAGTAGTCCAAACTATTTCAATGCCATTAAATACAATTCTTCTGAAACCATTCAGAAGAAAAAGCTTAACATCCACCCAAGCTCTTACAGAAGTAAAATAGAAGTAAGAATGTATGATTCACTAATGAACAATTCTTTTAGTCAAATATTTTCAACAAACCAGCTCCAGTTTACAAAACCATCTTGACTGATCTTCTTTGTTATCCACAGAAGCAAGAAAGTCATACAGGTTTGGAACAACATAAGGGTGAGCAAATGATGACAGAATTTCCATTTTCGGGTGAACTTGTACCTCTATACTCTCAACTCAGTTGACTAGATAATGAGATGTTTGTTTGATGCTGAAATGCTGTGCAGTCTGGATTCCTACAGAGATTGCTCATATTGGACTGGATTGAAAATGTGCAACACTTTAAACCGTCACAGTAGCTAGTCATGATAAGGAAAATCCTCCTTTTGAGAGATTTTCCAAAGATCGACATCATAAAGTAAAGAGCTTTCAACCCAAATTCACAGAAGTAAAGTGAGTCAGGGAGAAAATAAGACTGAGAAGTGTGGTAAAGAAAGAGAGAGAGAGGAAAAAAGAGAGCTGAAGCGGGAAAACAATGCAAACGAGTGTATGAATATTAATGAGGAAACAAAGGCCTTTTGAATGCCTGTATTCCTGTAGTGTATTTATGATGAATGAGGGCCTCAGTGCAGTGTGTCAAGGTCTCCTGACCGACAAATAGCAGGCTAATGACAAATCTCTAAAACATATGCTAATAAAGCTCTTACAATGCATTGCAATCTCTGACCTTTGGGATATAACCCTAAAGGGCAACATGCGTGATGCTAAATTCCAAAAACTAACTGCAATTTATTACAATGAATACATATTTGATGTGGGTTATCACTGTGCACTGGGTAATCCTACATGTTACAAACATGCCCACGACACAATTTAATGTAAATCTGATGATTTGTTGCTCAATGAATTGCTTATTTAAATAATATCTGACTAATGTCTGTTAAAACCCACACATATAAAAGAAACTGCCTAAAGTTCCTTAGGGTAACATGCTGCTTTTCTGTGTAATGTAGCCAAGCTGACTGCTTTATGTTAACCAAGAAAGTGAAGCAGCAACTGAATAAGAGCAGATGTTGTAATTCTTTGACTTACAACCAGCTATAGTTGGCTGTAACACCAAATCAACTGTTTCTGAAGAGATGAACCACAGTTGACAACAGCTCAAACAAAAATAAACCTTACATTACTATACATACACAAAACATATATGAACATATATTAAAAGATTAGTTCACTTCCAGAATGAAAATCTCCTGATAATTTACTCACCTCCATGTCATCCAAGATGTTCATGTCTTTCTTTCTTCAGTCGAAAAGAAGATTTTTGAGGACAACATTCCAGGATTTTTCTCCATATTGAAGGCTGAAGGTCCAAATTGCAGTTTCAAGAGGCTCCACATGATCCCAGCTGAGGAATAGGAGTCTTGTCTAGCAAAACAATCAGCCATTTCTAAAAAAAATAAAATAAAAATAGAAATTTAAATACTTTTAAACCACAAATGCTTGTCTTGCGCTACCTCGACTTCACGCAGAAAACCGACCCAGTGTTTACAAAGCAAAGAAAGTCAAACACCCTTTACAAAAAAGGTAAAACAACAATGTCGGATGATTTTGAAGTGGGAAGAGAAAATGAGATGGAGTGAAGAACTGAAGAACCGATAATACTAAAATAACACTGATGAACTGTAAACTATATTGTTACTACAGGAGATAACTTTCCTTTTGCTCATTAGAGATGCACTCAGTATTTTAATAAATCAAAAATTACTAAGTCTGAATTAAAACATTGAAACTCTAAACCAATCAATTCTTGCTTGAATCAGATTCCTAAACTTTCTCCAATCTTCACACCTCCATTGCCTTCAGCAACCAACCAGGCCATTATTAGCCTGCTAAAGCCTAGACTAGGTTTGATATTAACTGTCTTACCCCAACCCAACACCCCAAATCCCAGCGAGATATAAATGTCGTTTTCAGTGGTATTCTTGATTACCTTTAGCCCCAGGCTGGAGTGAGAGATTCTTGAGACTTAGCAGGGGCATTCTGGGTGACAGAGGTTGACAAGGACCCCAATTTCTCCTCTGCCAACTGAATTGTTCCCCCAAAAAGCATGGGTTAATCATAAAGAATAGACAGTTACTCTTAATTTGATTTAAATAAGACAACATTCAACAAAAAATCCACTTTTTAGAAGTCATTTAATGTGCTTTGCCTTCTGGTTTCACAGATTTGTTGTTTTACCACCAGTCACTGGCTAACAAATACCCGCCGATAAAACAAAATCTCACCATGGACAGCAGAGACAAAGTGAAAGAAAATGTATTGATGACCTCAGGGTTATACATCACTTTCTGCCCTCTCTTCTGACATCAGATCAGCCAAGACATTCATTCCGTTCAAGATCAGCACATTCATCTCCTCCTTTCAACATCTTGCTGCTTCCTCTGACCTTCTCCAATGCCTTTCTTCTGGATGTTTGGAATTATAGGTTGGCATTTAGTCAAATACCATCCAACTTTTTTTGCCAGAACAATCTGCTTAACCCCAACAATCTGGGTTCAATACTGGCAGCTCAACCAAAACTGATTTTCACTCTTAGTGACTGAAGCATTTACAACCGCCTTGCTTTCATTTTGATTCTCCTAGATCTATCTACATCATTTGGCATTGAAATGCTGCCACAGTCCCACTGGGATCCTCACTTGGTCCAGTGCCGTTCATTACTTGCCTGTTGTAAATGTCATGAAAAAATACAACAAATACACTTATGAGACTCAAATTTACATCTCATACCTCCTTCCTTTGTCTCTTCTTCACCAAGATTCTTACTAGGGCCTGATTTCACAACTAGATAATTGCATATACATACAATTGTTGTGCATTAGATTCTCTCGTGAGTTTTTCCACACAAAATATTCTTCTCTGCATTCAGAAATGTACTATATACGTCCTGTACCATCATTAAACTCTATTAAACATTTTCAGTTTGCTTATTTTATAGAGCAGTGTTAGTTACTACATTCTAGAAAGAAACAAATAATTTAAGTGAGTATAAAGTCTGACCGAGGTGTTTATAATCAGCAGACTGTTGTTCAATTTTCTACTGTAATTTACTTTTAACTTTCAACTCATATGGATGTTTTCCTTCCCTTCCAAGCCTTGATCTCTGATTGCATGTGGTAGTTAGGTTTAATGAGCTGATTCTAGTGCAGAGAGCTAATTTTGTTAATATAAATGGACCTTTTAATATACAGTACGTAATGGTTTGTTGAACATTATGTTCTCAGCGCATACCTCTTCTGAACAAGCATAACTGGCTTTGATTATGAATTTAATCTCATTATATGCAGTACAAACTGGAATTTGTTTATCTGTATGTATACTATAGTACTATAAGGCTCCAGTTCCTTTTTTAAACGTCATATATGTCTACTTTTATATTGCGGATTTGTTGCTCAGTATTTTTTCCCCAAAACATAACGTTGTGTGACTCAGGAAATACCCTATTAAAAAGATAAAAAGACTTGGTTCAGTATAATCTCTGTATACTAATGTCTTTAAATCTACACATTATCTGATTATTTTGACCCAAAATTATATCTGCTCTCAACAGATGGTAATATGCTGCCTATAATTAGCAAACACATGGCTAGGATCGCTCTATTTCTGCAAAGTAAAACTGACATATTTGGCATATATGAGCCAAAAACTAACATGAATCTGGCAATGGAGAAATAAGCTTGGCAGGGGCCTTTGTAGCAGTAGTGAGCTTCTGTCTGTTACTTCAGCTGTCTCTGTATCCTTCACTTGTTACAATAATAATTTCAGGGACGTTTACATATGTTGCACTACATGCGTAATCGGAAATTATGTATATGTATGATATATATGAATTATAGGTCCTACATTATATTAGGAGGCCTTAACTACTATGTACTTGCATCAAAAAAGACGCACAGTGAACTTATTGTGTTCATATTGTGTTGCAAATCACTTTTGCTGCTACAGAGGTGCGACAGGGGTAAGGTTACAGACAAGTTTGGTAGTATGGGTAGTTTTAAGTGTGGGTTAAGGTGTAAGGAATGGGTCAACAGGGTAATTATAAATGTAATTAAGGAAATGAATTACAGATGTAATTGCATGCAGGTATATATATATATATATTTTATATAAGTACAATGTAAAAACACACAATAAGTGCACTGTATCAAATGATTAGTGGGACCGAATTATGTATAACATTTATTCAAATTTTATATATTAGCATGTCAGTCAAATGGACACCATATGTGACATTTCTTGGCCAGAATAAGTTATAATACGCACTAGATTTAATGTCTGTCAAAACTTTGTTGTTTGTTTACAGTGACTGTCTTGTTAGCAGGGTCGACAGTTTAAAAAAGTGCCTGAAAAAAAAAAAAAAAAAAAAATTCTTAGTACTGTGAAAAGCATTATATAGAATTCCTGATACTGTATACCAATGAGAACCAGTCCATTTCAACTTATACTAATGCATGGTTTTCTATTATTCAAGACATACTCTTAAACCCAAACTCACAAATTCATTAGTCTATGTGTGTATTTATACATTTTTTAAAAGTGTTTAAAGCTGTGATCTATCACTTGCTCCAATCCCAGGTCAATATGCAGAGAGAACTACTATGAGTAAGCCATCCACTAGTTGTTTACCCAGAAAGTGTAAACACCATCTCTGAGGCACAATCAAAACATTGGTCTGTTGTTTTGACATCCCACACAGCAACAGTGGCTCAGCCAATGGGATGTGTTTGGGGTGAGACAATCTGACCAACAGCAGACAAGAAAAAAATCCCACAGAAACCTGTTTGAAAACAATTCCATTTGGTGACTAATTACTCACTTCGGTTAGACTGTAAGCTTCTCACTAACTTTAGATAATTTAGAGACACCTTTCCTGATTTAAACACAGCCCCAACCAATTGCATTAGACACACACGGTCAACTCTAACCAGCACTTAAGAGTGCACCTGCTCCAGGTGATTTGACACCTCTGGGTATCACACTTCTCTGAATAGCCTCCCAAGAGGCAGAGTCCAAAGTAAGGTGCCATGTAAGGCAGAAAGGGAGAGGATGCAAAAGGAAGTGAGAGAACTCCACCTCTAATTGTTCGTGACACACGACACACAACACTTACTGTGAGACCGCGAGTCAAAACCCGGGACAGGAGGGAGGGATCTGGCCACAAGGAGTCTTTTATCTTTAGTTAATGACTGAACAAATATGCTGCGCCTTCACGCTCCCCTCTATTGTGGGTGTGGTTACCCCTCTGGGTCACCGTGTAGCTCTCTAATAAGCATCCTTGCACAAAAGCCCAATATTTGCTTGACTAGCAGGGCCTCTGGACCCTTGAGGAAATAAGCACGAGGGGCAGGGAGGGAAGGGTGGGGATGGGGGATTTAACTCTGTCAGATACCAACAGGAACAGATGGAGCTTGATAAATCCTGAAAGGAAGGCATTACCTGCCCAAGTCACCAAGCAGCCACAATTATCACAGGGCTTTGAGTTCATTGTCAATCAGAATGGCAGTTAAAGAGAGGCAGCAGCTGGGGCAGATGGTGGGGATCCAGCGCGGCTGGGGGAGCAGCCATGGTCCAGTCCTTAGACAATCTCTCGCTCTCTTCCTTTGTCTCTCGTACTAAGTCTCAGAGCTCCTCGGTACACTACTGTTGATTACAAAAGAGATTTCGGGATACTCATCCATGGAGACGGTGAAGCATAGAGAAGCCGAATGAACCCGATTGGCCCGTGCTGTGTCATGTTAATTAAATGATGTTTGATATTCATGAGAACCCTATGCATATTGATCGCTCTGTTCTCATTTATACATTACCCAAGGCTGTATCCACCATATTCAGATTCAGATTAGTGTTTGACCGATATGGGTTCTTTTGGTGCTCGATTATTAAATTATTGCATGTGGTTCCTCTAATCCTAAATGTGTGATTTCAACCATGCATTTGTCGACCTTGACTGCAAAGAATAGTATTCTAGTATTCTAACTTCGTGTGTACTGCTTGCCAAAAAGACTTGCACTAGTTTCCACTTTTGTTCATTTGTTCTCCCTTGGTGGACAAACTTACACAACAAGTCGACTATTCTTACCCAAGCAAGATAACAAACACAGTGCTATTAAAATGTATACCAAACCCTCATCCCACTCCCTGAAACTCTACACCTGCTTTCCACTTGATTGTCCATATGTAAAGTAGCATACTGTAGATGTGACTCTGGCTCGCTCAAGGACAGTTGCTGAGTTTGTCTCCCAGTTTCCAGGCAGACTCCTTCTCCTTCGGTCTCTGCCAAGGCACACCAGCGCATTTCACTTTCAGCGACTACTGCCATTCATCACGGGGCAGGGGGTACGAGTGGGTCTAGATCCCCTCCTCCCTCTTCTCATGGCTGGGAGCACAGTGTTGCACGGACCCCTTCGCTCCCCGCAGTCTCCACGCTCCTATCCACGACTTTCCACAATGGACCCTGACTTCATTATGGAGGCCTGGCTTTCTCTCTGTCTCCCGACAGAGGCATCATTCCTCCTACTTTGTTACGCCACTCTCGGACTTTGTGTCTGGGACCAGCTGATAGCGAGGTCAGGCCCATCCATCTGCCAGGGCTGGGAGCTGTGATGTAGAGAGAGGAGCAGAGGTCCTCATTCAGCAACAATGCCCATTAACAATGCTAACAGAGTCCCGGCAAGGCCGGAGGAGGGGACGGGACGGGGGGTAAGGAGGGAGGATGGTTGTCACTAGGCAGAGAACAAGATTGCAGTGATTCGATAGGTTTGCGGGACCGGGCGTTGAGTGAGTCCTCAAGAGTCTTGGATGGTTATTGATTTTCTTCACTTGTGTTTGCTGCCAGCTCGTGAACTTATGTACATGTGCAGAGCTGCACATAGAGAGAAGACGTATTGAGGTTGAGATGACTAGCTGCAATCTGAGAACGTACATATTTCCCCCCAAGTTATAGTAATTAAAGTAATGCAGGTGTTTCGTCTTACCTGATGCAAATTATCGCTAAATTGTCAGAGTAAAGTGAGGTAAACAGATGTTATTTTAGCCTTGTTCTGTTGTGATTGGCAGGATTATGTGGACACGGCCTTCCTAAACTTTCATTTGAAACTCCATCAGGTTTCCTGCACCTGGCAAAACACTATTTCGGAAAGTTTAACAGGCACCTGTATTATTCATCACTGGTTCTTACCTGGTCTACATTTTTATAGCCCGAGGCACAAAAACTCATTTATACACCTAGGTCACATAATCCACGAAGCTTAAACCGGTGCGCACGGTGCCCAACCCTTGGATTTAAGCCAAAAGTTCTTTTCCTTCACTCCTTTTGAAGAGTCACTGTTTTGCATTTGAAGAAAACCACAGTGTCAAAGTTCATCTGGTTCTCTGCCAGGGCATGTCACATGCTAGGAGTAGAAAATGACTTCTTAGTCTAATAACCACCTAGCAGCACTGAGTCACCAAAATGTTCGCCCGTACACTTATACACATGCATGCTGTCTGACAAACAGAGACAGAGGCTTGTGTTGTGTCTACTTCCCACTTACTCGCATACACACACACACATACACATACTCACACAGGATACCCACGGCGAGTGCTGATAATGTAGCAGACATCTGAATAGTGGAGTCTGCTCCCCATTACCCACACAGCACTGCAATCATTTGCATGTGAAAGAGACAGTCGCCAAGTGTTTAATGTGTCATCTAAAGTAGAAGGATTTTGACTTCAATTTTAGAGTTTCTACATGATCTATTTTAGTAATGTCTTATTAATGTTTTATTTTAAAGTGTCCAGTATTTTACCTAAAACTTACAATCATATTATTTCTAATGCTAAAGCACCAATTTACCAACCCTGGCTCATGAAAATACGTGCCTCTATACATTTCTGCAATAGTGTAAATATGTACCTTACTGCATGTTTCGTGGCAGTTTCAAAGTAAAATGTCCAGGAAGTGGCACTTAAACGCACATTCAATACTTGACCGTGGCATGGTTTTTATTATGTTGGTACAAGCACATATTGCTGCGTTTTAATTAAGCTGCTTAAGGTACGTATTGCGGCTGTTCAAAATTCAAATATCTGGGGAGTGTCGCTAAAGGATAACGCTCTATCGCGTTGGAAATATCCCCTACACCAAACCCAACTCTATACCTACCCGACAGTGTTAACAAATGGCATAAAAATGCATTTGTTGATTCAGCCGTGCTATTTTTATCTTTCTTATGCGGATTTGAGCTGTTTAGTCGAACCGTAGTTTCACAGGGTTCGTGCCGGAGCTCCTTATCACTCAATTCAAGTGCAATGCCGTATCGCGTGAACAAACCTACTGAATCAGAAAAGTCATGCATATGAAGCTGTGTATGTGACGACAATGTTCAAGAGTATCAGTTTTCAAATCACGCAGGACGTTAAAACTGTTTTGAAGTCATAACATAATATTCTGCAAGCAATTGTGTGAATATTAAGCTTTATTATTCAAAACTCTGTATCTGTAAATCATACTTTGTGTGAAAAGAAATAAAAGTTGTTGGAGTTTTACCACCTCTAGCCTTCACTTTAGATGGAAACTGCAGTGAATCGTACATATAGGTATGCTTTTTTTTTTCAGTTTTGCAGAAATGTTAAGGCATGTATTTCCAATGAGCCTATTTTAATTTTTACCCATTTACCCACAGCAACCCATTTTTTTCATAATGTGAAACATATCTGACCCTCCTTTCACAGTAGTAGTAGTATACTAATATGCTATTCCAAATTCAGCCTTTGCATTGGCAAAGACAACTTTGTGGATACTCTATTCAATGCCTGAAAATGACACAAAATTCACAAGAGAGTTAGCGGAAGCTATGATAACGGTTTATGAAGTTGTAAATATGGATATTATTTTTACACAAATGCATCAGTTCACTTCAGAAGGCCTTTATTAACCTCTTTAGGCCATGTGGAGCACTTTTTATGAAGGATGGATGCACTTTATTGAGCTTCAAAATCTCAACAGCCATTCACTGCCATTATAAAGTTGGATAAGCCAGGATTTTTTTTTTTTTTTTTTTAAATATAACTCATATTGGTATTCATCTGAAAGAAGGAAATCATATATGCTTAGGAAGGCTTGAGGGTGAGTAAATCGTGAAGTAATTTTCATTTTTGTGTGAACTATCCCTTTAACAGCTTATCCATTTCCATTAAGAAGCATAAAGTCAACTTCGTGTTGACTTGTGTATTCTAAAGTCATCTGGCTACGACTTCTATTTTTTTTCCCCGCCTCACTCAGATCAGCATATTTCTATCTTATTCACATGTAAAACACACGCGCCGAAGTCATTTCTTATGTCTGTTTGAGGACATTTAAATGATCCCATATGCGCAGGTAAATTAGTAAATGGTGAATGCTAAGAATGATTGTGGTTTTGTCCTATCAGAGCCATCCTGTCAGAATAGTAATTGACAGCCTAAGTGGGTCAGCTGAGAGGCCAGCCCCTGTTAATTTATATTCCAAGACACATCATGCATATTCATGAGCTCCTGCTGTTTTGTCTATCACCGAGCATCATACTTACTGCATAATTGTATTTGGAAACCCAAGAGCTGTCTGAGTGGTCACACCAATTCAAACGCCACTGTATTATTTCATTAATTCCAACTGGAGAGAGAAAATAGACACTTGTGGCAAATGAGAAAAGAGAAATAGTCAACATTAGTCATACCTGGGCTGACTGCAATTAAATTGCCACTTCTGAACAGGCAGACATCGTAGTCTGTTCCACACCGAAAATGTTATTATAATGTCATCAGAATGGTACGCACAACCATGAAGCCACTATCTTCATACCTTACAAAGCAATGCTAATATTTTTCATGCCTGTTCCTTTGTTTACAAAGTAATTTCAAAGGCATATTTTGTAGCAAACCTAAATGTTGTTGGTGTAAAATGCTGCATACCCCTGCCATCAGAGGGTAATTGTGTAATTATGGGCTATTTTGGCTCTGCAAACATACATTAATTTCCATTCATTAGGCCGTGTGGTTCTTCCCAGTGAACACACAGGCTGATGTAAGCCTGTATAACGCATGTTGTTCATTCTTCTGTGGAGATTTTGTATTGATTTCTTTTAATGGTGTATATGAAAAACAGTTTAATCGCAGTTACATTCAAATCAGGTGGTCGTGAAATTCTTAAATTCGAGGGAATTTCCCAGTCTGAGCCGCGATAAACACATCAACTCGCCGCAAACAACAGCTTTTGAGATTAAAAACTGGTCACAACAGCCCACTGCTGGGCAGATTATGAATATCAAACTGCATATTCAGGAATGTGTTGATGTGCTGTCAGCTACTGGCAGACTGAAAAATCCCCGCTGTCTTCCTAAATGAGAGTTTTCTGCATATATTCTTCTGTAATGGATTTTTTTCCAGGAGCTTTAACACAGGGAAGCGGTGGAAATTATTCACTGTAATGATGTCCAGGTGAATGCTGTCATCAAATTAACTCAGTGTAGACACGGGGTGAGTGTGTGTTTGTACATTAATTAATTAAATTGTGTTTTCTACATGCTTCGGTTTAAGACTATGGTAATATCTCACAAAAGCAAATCAACGTAGAAAGGATGGAGGTTTAGACACAAAACTAGAACTAATTAGGACAGCATGGAGAATCGGAGTAAGCCGAAAAGCGAATGTACAATTGCTCTGCAAGGGTTTGTGAAGTAATAGATCAAACAGACACATCCTGATCTGTAACAAACACAAAGAGGAACATTATGATGTTCATAGGGCTATTTTACAGAGAATACAGTAATTCTGAATTTGTCTGGACTAGATGAGTCTGACATAGCCTAATCTTTGACTAAACATTGCATCTTATTCTGGGGAAAAACCGCCCACTTAGAAAGGAGAGGCCATATGATTGACAAGTATAACAACCAACTATCCTTCAGTTTGCTACTTTCCATTTAGGGGTGGGTTTATCTGAAAGGGACCCCTGGGTATTAAAACTTGTATGGCTTAATATAATGTAAATGATGTCTCTTATTGAAATATGTAGTAGAAAACCCATGAAAGATTTACGTTTTTCAAAAAAAAAAAAAATCAACATAGTTGATACGTATACATATTTTGGACTATGGAGGGTGCCATTATTTTGATGACACGAAATGGTTGCAGTGAAATGGTCGAGTGAAATCCACACTAAGAAACTCCTTCAGTGGCTGCGGCGTCATGCCAAGCTTCGGGATGTTTTCATCCTGCCAGGATGGCATCTAGCGTTTCTTGTCTCTGCCGTTTGTAAGCTCTTTCAGTAGCTGTGGTCTACGAAAAGTCTCAAAGGCATCAGGGCTAAAGTGGAGAGAACAAAGACGCGGGTCTTTAGGAGTTTTATTCATCCACAGGCATCTTCCCATTCTTTTCTCCTCTTCTTATTGCTAGGTAAAGCAGTAAAAACTTGTTACTTGTTTTGTTGCCCTTCGACTGAAAATTACAACCAAAAGCCGCACAATGTGGCATCATATCAGTATTTTTTCTGAGTTGCGCTGCGGTAGAAATAGCAACAGGTAATCCAATAGCTCACAGAATGGAACTATTTCAAGCTATTGAAATAATGGTGCCCTCCCAGTCCAAAATATGTATAAAACGATGCAGCTTTTTAATTATAGCACGATAAAAGACCATCCTGGGAAAGAAAAAAAAAAAGTTGTTTACCAAAAAATGTAGGCTAAAGAACTAATTCACTTACACGACTCCATTTTCAACTATAAACAGAGCCACACAAATGTGACCCTGTACCACAAAACCAGTCATAAGTAGCACAGGTACATTTGTAGCAATAGCCAAAAATACACTGCATGGGTCAAAATGATCAATTTTTCTTTCATGCCAAAAATAATTAGGATATTAAGGAAAGATCATGTTCCAGGAATATATTTTGTAAATTTCCTACTGTAAATATATCGAAACTTAATTTTTGATTAATAGTAGGCATTACTAAAAACTTCATATTCTATTAAAAGAACATCTATTGCAAGATTTTTTTTTTTTTTTTTTTTGTCAGTCGCTCCATTCTTTTCTCCATGATTATTTAACTTTTGAACTTCCAAAATGCAGTTTAAATACGGCCTTAAACGATCCAAAATGCAGTTGTAAACAATCCCAGCCAAGGAAGAAGGGTCTTATCTAGTGAAACGATTGGTTATTTTGATAAAAATAATACATTTTATATACTTTTTAATGTTAATCGCTCGTCCCATCTCGTTCTCCCTCAATTTCAAAATCGTCTTAGAATGCTGTTTTACCATTTTTGTTAAGGGTGTTTGATCTTCTTTGCATGTTCACTTTGCATAGACTGGGTCAGAACTTCTGCAGCGATGTAGGATGATTTTGAAACGATTTTGGAAGTTGAGGGAGAAAATACGATTGGAGTTTTTTGACAAACCCTAATTGTCTTGAGTCAGAATACACAGAGTTCAGGCAGAGTAAGACAAGATGAGCGTTTGAGATTTTAAAAGTATTTAAATGGTATTTTTTTAAAATGAAAATAACTGATCGTTACGCTAGATAAGACCCTTCTTGCTCGGCTGGGATCGTTTACAACCGTTACGAAGCCGCATTTAAACTGCATTTTGGAAGTTCAAAATCGGGGCACCATATCAGTCCATTATATGGAGAAAAATCCTGAAATGTTTAACTCAAAAGACATAATTTCTTTACGGCTGAAGATAAAAAGACATGAACATCTTGGATGACAAGGGGGTGAGTACATTATCTTTAAATTTTTGTTCTGGAAGTGGACTTCTCCTTTAATGTGAGCAAAGCTTTATTTTATTTTAAGTGACCAAATTTTATTTTATTTTATTTTTAGTATTATTATTATTATTTTTGTTTGTTTGTTTGTTTTGTTTTGTTTTTTTGAGAGTAAAATGGAACATTTCGGAACTCAAGATTCTTAGATTTGTGTGTGTGTGTGTGTGTGTGTGTGTGTGTGTGTGTTCCTCACAAGAAAGTAAATCAAATGTTTGGAATGACATGAAGGTGAATAAATGATAACAATTTTCATTTTATGATGAACTATCCCAATAAACATGCTCGTTGTATAAACAGCAGCCAATCAGATTAGAGCTTGATCGGTTGTGGTCTGTGAATTTGAACTCAAGTCCCTCACATGAGTCCCATAGCTCAAACTACATTCTCTAACCACCAGGCCCTTTTTCCTGTGAGAAAACAGCCATCGCACACCATTTCGCAAAAAGGTCTCAAATCAGCATCACTTTTCAAAACTATTCCACATCTTCCTGCAGACACCAGAAAGGTTCCCGGCAGAGGCCAAAGGTGTCGAGGGCTGCAATTTGATACGTGCCATTTTCCCATCAAGCTTTTTACAAACAGTCACAGTGTCAAAGCGAGCATTATCTTCCCAATTTCGCCATTCAAAAATTACACGCCACCTCTACGACAGCATTTTCCTCACAATATTTACACTACTTTGAGGATGACGCATTTTAGGCCTTCAAAGCGAGCGTTCTGCGGATGTTAACGCATTATTTTGAGCTGTGTTGATCTGTGGAAAACCTTTAATGTTCAGTTCTGCTGAGGAGAATTTAGACCGTTTTGTAGAAGAGTTCTGTTAGCTTGTCAGGGCCAGAGTTCTGCTGTTAAATCATCAATCCAGGATGAGCTACTGCACCAGAACAACTAGGAGCCTCTCATCCATGCAGCACAGCTACCTCCCTTGTCAGAGCCTCCTTTAATATGAACATAATTAAATTTGCGTGGATATTTCTGCGCGCTCGCTGCCTAATGTACTGAGAAAGGTGGAGGATGGCTGGAGCTGGGATTCAACTTCTCATTAAAGACGAAATCCCTCCCCCTATCGCAGAAATGTATTTTTGATGTTTAGGAGCACTTCTCCCTGAACTGCACACTAAGCACTTTAGACCACTGATGAAAACACTCTCTCTGCAGTCCTAGATATTAAATCTATATTTAAATACATGCTGCGGGTGCCCGCGATTGTCGGCGCTGGGACTCGCTCACCATATTAATGGTCTTAATTTAATCATCCCCAGATCTTGGAAATTAGAAAGTGTCAACATGAAAGAATAAATAATGGGAGAAAAAGTGTGGCAACTAATTTCGAGACTTTTCAAAAGGGGGTGTGGTAGGAACATTAACAATTCTAATTAGATTTGCCCAGGGTCTAATGCTGTCTTTAACTTCATCAAAACCAAAAAAACTGTCACATGCTCCCCTCATCCCCTGAATCTGCTGATGTTCATTTAACCTGGAGTTAATTGAAATAACACTCGATATTCCTAGAGGGAGTAAGGCAGATGGGGAGACACAGTTAGAGGACAATAAAGCTTTGAAATATTTGAATTTAATTTGAATTTTTTTTTTTCTAAACTAACCTTGCGTGCGATTTGATCTTTCATGTTTTAATCCTTTTCCTGATGCCAAAACTCAGTCAGGATGTCATTGTAATACTCAAAATACTGTCTGCACAACTGCACGATCCCATTCTCCAGCTCTGCCTCTTGTCATGGGACTCAGTGCCATCGCCACACAGCTTGGCTGCTGATGGCACACGAGCCGCGAACTTGACAGAGCATGGACAGAAACGGGTGGAGGGCGAGATGGATGTTGAGTGGGCAGGGCCTCAGATGTGCTACGGGGGCCCCAAGGGTCTGCTAGGAAATGAGATCCCCATCAGTCTATGACTCTGCAGATGCTCCTCACATCTCCAGCCTTCATGCTTCATTATGTACCAGTATGACACGTAATAGTCACATTTGCACTCGGTGAAGAGGACTCATAATTATTTGTGGATTGTGGTAAGTATTCTGAAGTATTGCTGAGGGGTTTAACCTTTTAGAGTCACATTTAAATAGGATGATTGGGAGGTGAAATACTAGGCAATTTGCAAAAAAAAAAAATCACTATTAAGAAATAATAATTTTTAAATAAAATTGTACAATAAGTGTACAAGATTACAATATATAAAGGTGAAATACAAGACAGACAATTTGCTCAAAAGGAAAAAAAAGTCACAATAAAGAAAATAACTATTAATAAAAATGTACAATAAACGGGAGAGCAAGTAACCGTGGTTGGTTTATTTTTTTTCTAAATCCCAAAATAACTGTTATATATATTATATTTAAAATTTAAATATGTATGTAGAGAATTTTATATCGATTATCTATTTTATATCTATATATCTATTTTCTATTGTGCTTTCCGTCATAATTTGTTATTATTATTATTATTATTATTATTATTATTATAAATAACAAATTCATTTTTTTATTAGTATTATTATAAAACACACACACACACACACACAAATTTATATAAAATTATTATAGTTATTTGGTTGTTATAATAATAAAAAAAATAATAATAAAAATGTACAATAAATGGGAGAGTATATATATATATATATATGTGTGTGTGTGTGTGTGTGTGTGTGTGTGTGTGCGTGTGTGTGTGGAAAGAATATATGGAGGAAAAATACAAGACAATTTGCTCATAAAAAATCACTATAAAAATAACAATTAATAATAAAAATGTACAATAAATGGGAGTGCAGGTAACTGAGGTTGGTTAAAAAAAAATAAAAATAAATAAATAAAAAAAACAAAATAGACTACACAAGCAAAACCTTAAATAATTAATATAAATTAATAAAATATATTTTTACGTGGACTTTCATTTTAAATACAATTTAAACTTTTTTTTATTATTACATTATAAAACACACAGACATGCACACACAAATAATTTGCTCATTTTTTTCTATTCTATTCTATTTTTAGAAAACACACAAACACATATATATATAATCTTTTCATTTTTTTGAAAATTATTCTTATAATTATTATATATTATTACATTATAAAACACACAGACATGCACACACAAATAATTTGCTCATTTTTTTTCTATTCTATTCTATTTTTATAAAACACACAAACACACACATTATATATATATATATATATATATATAATCTTTTCATTTTTTCGAAAATTATTCTTATAATTATTATATTATAAAACATTTATATATAATTATTATAGTTTTTTTGTTATTAGTATAACACACACACACATTTACATCTTTTTTTTTCATTTTTTATTATTATTATAGCACACACACACACACACACATATATATATATATACACACACACACACACACGTATATTCGGAAGCATACATAAGAGTATAACAGCATGGACTGACAAGAGACGTCTAGACCATCCTACATTATATCCAGCCAGTAGTAAATGTTCTGGGCGTCTAAAGTTTGTGATCAGTTCAGCACAGATGCAGAGCAGAGCGGAGATGCGGTCTGACTGCATAAAGTGGTGGCAGTAAAGCACGCCTGCTGCTCTGAGCTCATCGAGTGAGGTCACCCTTACACACACGCTCTCACACACACTTTACGTCCAACGATTGATAGCTGGTGTCTTCTCCAGGCAACATCAGTGCACATCCCATTGAGCCGAGATGTAATTTTATCTATTGCCAGAAGCAATTCTTCCCCCTCAAAATATCTAATTACTGTGTAATTTGCTGCCATTTTGATATGAAATCCAAAAATGATGATGCTTAAGAGTAATGAGACATTAATTCAGAATCACTCCAGATAGACGTTTCGGGTGCTTTTCTTCGTGATAAGCCATGCAGTGGGGAATATTATGCAGCCTTAATGTAGATCTGCTTATTACAGTAATTTGTATGGGCAGCCTGTGTTTCATCTCCTCTTTTTTTTTTTTTTTTTGGTCTCTTCGTTTCTCATTAACATTTTCATGATGATTTGTTAGTTGTCTGGATTGTCCCTTTTTTTCCCCTCCTCACTAGCTCTCCTCCTTTTTCCAAACAACCAAGCAGAATTACTATCACAACAAAGTAGTAGTGTTAGAACAACTGTGGAAATAAGCAAAGTATGTAAACACACAAACAGAGAAATTAAGCTCAGGAGCGTGAAAATTGTAGGGGAGCTCTCGCATCTCATTATACAGTGTTGTTACTCCAAAAACAAAATCACACATTATTCTTGTTTGCAAGCTGACCATAGACACAAGTCATTCCTTGCATCCATGTCCTTATATACGTCTTAAAATAAAATAAAATAAAATAAAATAAAATAAAATAAAATAAAATAAAAGCTCTGGACTCTGGGCTTTATTCAGCAATAAATTACTCATCAAATGGTTCTATAGTCCACACGTTCTCATCATATAGAGTGAAATTAGGGAAGACATCATCATTAGTGAAATACTGGCTGTGAAAACATAAGCATTACCTGTCCAGCTGTGTTTGAACACATGACAAATCTGTGTATTATTCATCAAAAATAATCACGACAGCTCAGTCAGGAATTTCAATTATACATTTTCCTTGACATTTTAACAGAAAACAGATTTAAAGCTAGAATAACTGATTTGAGGAACTGCATGTAATTGTACATTTCATTAAAATGCTTCAACTATTCTAATTCTATAAAAATTGTGAAAGTGTATTGTTAGTCCTACTGAAACCACATAAAATCCCTTACATGTCATGTAGGAATGTATTTATAAGCAAAACATTATGGGGGTAAAACATCTTCAATAAATAGCAAGGGTTTCAGAACAAAATTCACACAAAATGTACACTGTCGTTTAAAAGTTTAGGACCAGTAACAATTTTTAATGTTTCTGCACTTATTTAATCAAAAATACAAAAAAAAAAACTAACATTGTGAGATATTATTGCAATTTAAAATAATGGTCTTCTATTTTAATATACACTACTGTTCAAAAGTTTGGGGTCAGTACATTTTTATTGTTTCTTTTTTTTTTTTTTTTTTTTTTTTTAAGAAATTAATACTTTTATTCACCAAGGATGTATTAAGTTAATAATTAAAAGGTTATTAAAAGTTAATAATAAATAATTTACATTGTTATAAAATATTTATATTT
>JAHKKF010513664.1:42534-56825 GCA_019740295.1 Labeo calbasu
TTTTAATAAAATATTATTTTCTAAAATAAATGTAAATATTTATATACATATTTACATTTATTTTAGAAAATATATATAATATTCCTTCTGCTTTTTTTTTAACAGAAAATAAATAGAAAAAATATAATATAATAAATAATAATAATCATAAGATATTAATAAATAAGATAAAACAATAAAAGATTTTAAAATAAACTTTAAAAAAACTGCTTTCATATAGCAACAGTTCTTTATAGTAAATAAATAAATAAATAAATAAATAAATAAATAAATAAATAAATAAGTTTCAGTAATTGAAAAATGCAATCTGTAATTAATTTATTTTAATTTAAAAAAAGTAAATAATAAATATTTAATAAATCATAGATTGCATTTATGGTACTTTTTTGTATTTGTATTTTTGTACTTTTGGAGTTTTTTATTCCTGCTGCTTTTTCATTATAGCATCAGTTCATAGTAAGTAAATATATATAGTAAATAAATAAAACTATTTAATAGATTCAGTAAACAATTCAGTAAACTGAAATAAGTTTATAGACTGCTTTTATAGTGCTTTTCTACTTGTGGAGCTTTTTAAAAAAATATTCCTTTATCATATTGGATCAGTTCATAGTAATCAATTAAAAAAATGTAAACAAATAAATTCAGTAAACGTATTATTATTAAAATAAAAGATTTTAAATGAATTAAAATAAAAGATAGAAAATTATATAAACTGCTTTTTGGAGTATTAATGTGGGTTTGGAATAGAAGGGTGGATAAATAAAGACAGAAATTTCATTTTCAGAGGACTATTTCTTTAATAACTCTGTAGACATGCTCTTAAACGTGTGATTAATGTCCATCATAAAACGTCTGGAAGCGGAGCGAGGGCTTGCCTCGAAACTATGATAAAAACCAAAAACGTTTAATACTCAATATGTCAGTGGCATGAAGAACAGGAACCCTTTACGGCACATAATATCTGTTTTATTGAAAATGCTCATATTGTTGCTCAATTGGCTAAATGAAGGAAAGTCATACTCTACCTCAAGTCCTGCCCATTGTCATCCGAGGCCACATCATCGATGTGAACTTGGTCACATTCCTGGGAAATGAAAGGAAAGCAGATACGCATGAGGCGGATATACGTTACAGCCGTGTAAAGTGATGTACTGTGTATAGACAGGTTCACCCGCCGCTGAGCCTCGGGGAACGATGGTGAGAGCGAGAGTGAAATATTAAAAAAGACGAACAACAAAAAAACGAAATCAGGCCACCGCGACCCAAGACATCCAGGCGCCTTTAACGCCGGAGGGTAAAATATCAGAAAGATGGCAGACTTAACCTGATATTGGACGTTAATTAACGCTTTTGTCTTGGCTGGGTTTGCATGTACGACTGCCAATATACACTAATTGCGGTGGGTGATGCATAAGCTGAACATCTGCTCTTTTCTTGAGATCATTATCTAGCTTCGTAAAACAATTACTCAGCCTTCAGCACTGACAAAACACATGCATAATCTGCTGTTGTTTTTCATATTTTCACAGACGTGACTGGACACGTCATGTTTAGCTATATAATATCGTGTTGCCGACCTCCCGCTGACTTTTATTGTTTTTAAATTAATGTAATTATAACTAGATTTTCTCATTTTTCTTTTTCTTTCTATTCTCTTTTTTCCCCCTTATAGGATGAATCATTTCATGAATAAATGAAAGATTTAAAACAATCACAATAATATAATAACACTAAATCAATAATATATATATATATATATATATATATATACATTATAAATATCTTTGGTATCACTTATAATAAACGTAATATGTCCTTGCTGAATAAAAATAGTAATTTATTAAAAAAAAAAAACCCTTTTAAATCATTTTAATTTAACAAAATTGCAATAATAGAATAATATGATATAATAGAACTATCAATAATATAATAGAAATCAATAAAAGGTAAAAAAAAAAATATTATTTACTAAACAATACACACTGCTTTTATTTATTTATTTTTTCACAGTTTTTTTAAGGGTTTTTATTTAATAAAATGCAAAATAACAGCATTTGTTTGAAATAAACAAAATAAATATTCTATATATTTCTCCTATCACTTTAAATGTATCAATATTTTATTAATCATTTATTAATTTATTTAAATTTATTAATTAACAATGTGTCTTTTCTGAATAAAAACGGTAATTTCTTTAATTTCTAAAAAAAAATTTTTTCCAAAAAATTTTTTTTTCAAGATGAATGATGATGAATTCATGAATTCAAAAGAACAGCTAATTTCTAAAAAAAAAAAAAAAAAAAAAAAACACCTTTCAGTCACCAATTTCATCTGCTGCTCAGATGCCTTCTCTACCAAATATTAATTTTTCTCTGAATATTTCTAGTAAACATCAATAATATAATAAAAAAAATTAATAATATAATAAAATAGTTCCACTGCTTTTTTTTTTTTTTACTTTTACCGCTTGACAGAATACTTGACAGAATACTCTTGAATTATTCTGCTATTCTCTACTAGACATTAATTTCATTTCTCTGATTAATTCAAGTGTTAAATGATTGAGTTAGGCCATTAATCATGTATTTCTAAGCTGCTGACCCCTGTGCAGTTATTTTGCCCATGGCAGCTTTCTGTTTCCCAGCTGACACGTCTGAATAGACTGAACTCTCGGTGTTTGAATGCTGAATGATGCTTTGGACTATTTGAGGGCAATTACAGGGAAAACAGAACAAGAGGGAAGGGGGCCGTCATTAAAACCTGCTCAAGAAATAATGGTGTGTGTGCCCTCCACCCCTGGGCTGTTGTTCCTCCCCAGGACAAATTTTCTTTTCAGTGGCAGCCACACACCCCTAATTAAGACCTCAGATGCTGTCAGGGTTTCTGCAGCACCTCCTCAAAAGCTTTTAGAGAATCTAATCCCTCCTTTCTTCATGCAGAGGGCAAACTGAGGTCTTTCACACACTGACTCTGCATATACTGTCAGGTCATGGAATGTTCAACAAACACTTTACTGCATAAACGGTTCTTAAATAACTTAATACATATTTCATAACAACTATGAATATGTATTTTATAAGTCTTTTCTCTTCATCAAGGCTGTGTTTATTTGATCAAAAATACTGTAAAAACAGTGATATGTTATTACAATTTAATATAACAGTTTTCTATGTAGATATATTGTAAAATGTAATTTATTTTTGTGATCAAAGCTGAATTTTCAGCAGCATTACTCCAGTCTTCTGTGTCACATGATCCTTCAGAAATCATTCTAATATGCTGATTTGCTGCTCAAGAAACATTTCTGATTATTATCAATGTTGAAAACACTTGTGCTGCCAAATATTTTTGTGGAAACGGTAATACATTTTATTTTTAATGATTCTTGGATGAGCAGAAAAGTTCAAAAGAACAACATTTATTTGAATTGGAACTTTTTTAACATTATAAATATATTGAGTGTCACTTTTGATCAATTTATTGAATCTTTGCTGAATGAAATTAAATTCCTTAAAAATGTTTTGAAAACCTTTTTTAAAAAATATATTTAGTCTTCATGATGAATTATTTAGCTGTTTCTTTGCATATTTGTGACAAACAGCACAGCCAGTTTTTGCAGCTGTCACAAAAACATGAGGACACATTATGTTTTGTTCCTCATATTTTGGTCTGGGTGGCTTCACGTGAGGAATATTACACGCATTTGTTGCCACATGGAAGTCAAAAAAAAAAAAAACAGTAGGAACTGGTTTAAATATGATAAAATGTATATAATGCAGCAGAGACTACTGCTGTCTTAATGGCAGCTGAAAGCGGCATCAATTAACAAATTAGCAAAAATAATTAAAATAAAAACACGAGGGGTGGAAAATCCATAGAGAGTTATGATTGACAGGTGTTTTACTAGAGAATCGAAAAGGCGCAGATTCCTACCAATAAGAGAAGTTTGTTATCTGGCTCTCTGGAACACTTGATTCTGATTGGCCAGTCGCAACATTCTGCAATCAGTTTATTTATTTATTTTTTTAATTGACCATCAGCATGTGTGCTAGTTTTGTGTGTGTTATTATCTGTTAAAGTTATTATCTGACAATTCATACCTTTTTATCAGAAATGTGAGTTTACATCTTGTAATTTTATTTTTTTTTCTTCTCAAAATTGCAAGTTTTATCTCACAATTTTTACTTTTTTCCCTCAGAATTGTGAATTTATCTTGCATATGCAAGTTTAAAAAAAGTTGTAAACTCTGGAAATTCAGGAAAAAGTGTTTGACTTTTGCAATTTTTACTTTTTTTCCCCTCAGAATTCTGAGTTGTTTTTTAAAAATATAATTAAAAAATAAAAAGTTAAATTGCAAGTTTATATCTCGCAGTTCAGACTTTTTTTCTCAGAATTGCGAGTTTACATCTTGTAATTTTGACTTTTTTTCCCCTCAAAATTACAAGTTTTTATCCCACAATTCTGACTTTTTCTCAGAAAAGTGAGCTTATCTCAGATTTACAAGTTATAAAACAAAGTCGGAAACTCTGGAAATTCAGGAAAAAGTTTATATCTTGTAATTTTGACTTTTCCAATTCTTTTTTAAAAAAATACAATAAAAATAAAAAGTTTAATTGGAAGTTTACAGTATATCTCGCAGTTTACACTTTTTCTTAGAATTGTGAGTTTACATCTTGTAATTTTTTTTCTCAAAATTGCATGTTTTTATCTCACAATTTTGACTTTTTTCAGAATTGTGAATTTATCTCGCATTGGAAAACTTTGGAAATTCAGGAAAAAGTTTATATCTTGAAATGTTGATGTTTGTCCCTCAGAAGTCTGAGTTCAATACTGCTTCTTTTAAATAAAATAAATAAATAAAAAGTAAATTGCAAGTCTGTAACTCACAATTCAGACGTTTTTCTCAGAATTGCGAGTTTACATGTCACAACTGCAATGTATGAGAGAATTATGAGTAAAATGTTTTTAAATAAGTCGTCAAAAATATCTTTTTTGTTTTATTTTTTATCCTATGGTGGAAACAAGCTTCCATATCACTCTCCATATTATAAAACAATTGACCTGTTTTTATAATTGACACCTTTTTTTGACCTTTTTTTTAATCCAAAAACGAGTGTTTGGCTGATTTTGTTGATTGTTTTGCTCACCTCCAGGTCATTGAAAAACAGCCGTGAATCGGCCAAGTTAAAGATCATCTCCTCCATCCACAAGCCCAGAGAAACAGCCTTGCCAGAGTCCTGGATCAAAACACAGAAAGCACGTTAAATTAGTTTTCATACCTGGTTTGAACGTTTCACAGAAGTGACAGGTGATGATTACATGATCCCAGTGAGGGAGTAGGAGCGTGTGGCGCAACAGGTTTTTGTCCAACAAGAATGCTGATCACTCAGCGCAGTCATTGTGCTTTCAATCAGAAGCGTGTCAAACTACAGCTATTTCTCTTTCTCTCTTGTTTTCTCTTCACGTTGCAGGTAAAGCCTCATGCTAACATAAGCTAAGTCACTGTGCACTCCCATTCCATGCCAGCTACGTACCTAGCTGCTAACTCCTCTGTTTGGCAGCGACTCAAGCTGCAGGTGTCAGCCAAAGGTTAGTGTCAGATTAACTGCGAAACAGCTCTTCCTCTACACCTAATCATTGTTAGTGAATGGCATAGCCACAGGAGCTGCAAGTTCGTCCTGCTTTAATTAAGTTAATAACCCGTAATCTGCTGTCATGAATGGATGACATTATTACAGGTGGTAGACAGCCACAAAATAATAGTTGTACCACTTTAGAATTACGACTGAACAATTGAGAATGGGTTTTAGGAAGGACTGTAATGAAGTTACGACATATGGTTAAAAAACAACAACTTTTTTTTGGCGACAACGCATTTGAAACGTATTGTAAATATATGATGAAATTAAAATGCTTGAAAGAAACATCATTTTCAAATGGAAAATCTTTGTAATTGTACTTGAGCTTGTGTAAATGTAATATCAAAACAACAGGAAAATATATGGGTCAAAGATGTTAAGATGTCCACATTAAAATACATTTTCTATGGACATAAAAAGTGATTTTATGTCCATGGAAAGCACATTAAATGTAAGTAAAGCGTCTACTTTTAAGGTTTCAAATTTTTTGGAGAATCAAATGTCAAAATTTGGTTGAAATAATGTTACATTGTCATTCAGTGTAACACAATACTTATGTAAAAATTCTAGCAACATGCTTATTCTGAATTGTACATATTAAAATATATAAAAAAATAAGGGAGCATTTTAAATGAGTAAAAATTTGTACTGACAAATGGGCAAAATCTAGGACAGTGGCAAATTTAAAAAATGTAGAATTACAACTAATTAGTATTTGGGCTGAAAGTAATTTGTCTTTTATTATGTCATAAATTGATTTTTGTTGTAAATATGCCTGACAAGATTGTTACACTGAATGACATTTTAGTAAGTGTCTTTTGTAAATTAGGGGAAAATGTATGATATTTATTTTTTGCCCAAAAAAACAAAAACAAAAATGCAAATAAATTAAAAAGAAAACTTTTTTTTTTTTTTTGTTGTTGAAAAAACAACAACAATTTAAAGCAGTATTACACTTATTGTTTTTATGCTTAAACCCTTTTTCATCTTTGACCCATATATAAAAAAAGTTAAATATATTTCATATGATAAAAATTTCATTAGTAATTTTTTATATTTACTCATATTTTTTCCTGATATATTCCGGTGATTTTTTTTGTTTGTTTGTTTGTTTGTTTGTTTAAAATAAAATAAAATAAAAACATTAGATATATTTATACTTGAGCACATGTGTAAATGTGCCATATTTCTTTTTAATTAAATTGTTCAAAATCTGTCAAAAATGTTGTAAAATAGTTTAATATTTTAAATATATATTTTAATATTATAAAATAAAATTTAATTTTTAAACATTAAATAAATTAATTTTTAATTTTTATTTTTACACAACTTTTTTGTTTGCCATTTAGGGTTGAGATAATTTGGACTGGAAAAAAACAGCCTTGTGTGCATATTCAGATATTGAGTTATGTGTGTATACATACTGACCAAGGTTAAATGTCATCCTAATGGAAAGAGACTCCAATAACCTCTGACATTGACCTTAGCTTAAAAAACACATTAGCAAACTGGTGTCTTTCAACACCCTGAGACGTTTTGTATTCAGTAGGCCGAGTCTTGCTGTGGGCCAATCAGCCCAAACATGCTGTTTACAGTGATGGGCTTATGGCTTTGACATAAAGCACGTATAAAAAAAGCGAGTTAAATATCCTGTTACTTAAAGATGCGAAATCCGAGCCACGGCAATCGCGGCTCTTTGTCTGACCGTAAGCGGCTTTGTCGTGACACACATCAAACTCGTTCCTATTTAACTCGAGCCCAATTTTAGTTTCATATGGATGTTTTCTTTGATTTGCTATCTCCAGTGGATTCCAGCCGCAGTTATAAGCTATTTTGGAGTCTTTTTCCTGGATCTGAAATTAGACACATTAGTCACGGCAACATTTCTGGAGTCCTCAAAAAGAAAGTCCAAAGATCTGCGCGCTCGAGACGGCCAGGCATTTCTCAGAGTCTCTTATGTGTCACGTCAAATCCGCAAGGGATCGTGGGAATTCAAAATAGATTGCGGGCCAAGAAAAAGAAACATGACCATTGTTTCCTCATCAGCTGCCTGGAGATTGCGTAGAAGTTCATGAGCCGTCAGTCAAATACCAAGCGGCCAAATAACA
Source organism: Labeo calbasu (assembly GCA_019740295.1). NCBI lineage: Eukaryota > Metazoa > Chordata > Actinopteri > Cypriniformes > Cyprinidae > Labeo > Labeo calbasu. Next base: position 50,285 of record JAHKKF010513664.1, read on the forward strand.
AGTCTGGAGCTGAAGGAGCGTCATTATATCTTTCACTGTTCATTTAGTTCTTCCGCACTTACTGTCTGCTGACGACGGTTCTCTAAAACAGCTGGGGAACATATTTATTTATTATGAAAAATAGATCATGAGGGACTTTTGTTTCTGCTCACTTTTAGGGCTTTAGATGGATTAAGATCAAACAAACGTGATTTGTACAAATTTTGCTACTTCTGCTGTATGTAGGACACATAAACCACCATTCAAAATTTAGGTGACGTAATATTAATAATATATTAATTCAGCAAGGATGCATTAAATTGATAAAAAAAAGACAGTAAAGACATTTATAATGTTACAAATGAATTCTATTTTAAAAAATACGCTGTTCTTTTGAACATTCTGTTAATCAAAGAATGCTGAAACATAAAATGTATCACAGTTTTTTACAAAAATATGAAGCAGTGCAACTATTTAACAATGTTTCTTGAGCAACATATCAGAATGATTTCTGAAAGATCATGTGACACTGAAGACTGGAGTAATGATGCTGAAAATTCAGATTTGATTACAGAAATAAATTACATTTTAAAATATATTTATATAGAAAACTGTTCATTTAAATTTTAATAATATTTAATTTTTTTTATATATAAGGTGAATTATAGATTTGTGAAAAAAAAGATGAAAAAAAAAAAAAAAACTAAAACAGAGAGTATTGTCTTCCAAAACTAAAGCAGTGTAAAGTTCAGTGGTGCAAGTGGGAGAACTGGTTTGTACCTTGCCGAAGCGTGTGGAAAATGTCCCCGTGAGGAGCGAGTGGAAAATGATGATGGTCTCATCCAGGTCCCAAATAAACACTCTCTAAACACACACACACACACACATGATGAGTATGGGCACACATATAATCTGCTTACTAGTCAAGAAAGGTATTTACTCCAAAACACTGCATATTATCTCAGTGCTGTGTTTAAGATAATAGTGGCTGATAATTTTAGTTGGTTCAGCCACATTTCACAGCTCACGGCAGTGATAGGCAAACGCTCTTGAGCCATTGTTCGTAAACATATTACAGTTTTCTCTGTCTGGTAATCAAATACACATACACAATATTTTAATAAACAACATTAGGAAATACATACAATAGAATAGGTGGAGGAAAGAATATACAAATTAGTAATTTTGTTCAAACCTGTATCACAATGATTTAGCTTTTATTTTTAAAACTTCAATTGTGCTTTTTGTCATTTTTTTCATCAGTCCTCATATGTTTATTGTACAAAAAAAGTTAGGACACTCTGCAAGAAATCTGTTCAGAGGAAATTCATACCGGTTTGGAACAACATACGGGTGAGTAAATAATGACAAAATGTTTATTTTGGACGACCTATCCTTTTAAACTCATTGTCATTTCCTTAAATGAGGTTGTTGCCAGACATCATTGCACAACTCTGTGTTGGATGTGAAAGTAATCCCCGCGGTACGGAGCACAAGAATGTTAATGAAAGGCGTTGTGTAAGGGACACCGTGAAGGCCAGCGTCTGTACCTCAATGTCAGAGTCCAGAGGGGGGACGGGGTCATTGGCCCGCTTCCTGCCTCTCAGCTTCCCATCTGAGCTGCGTCTCGCTGGAGCGCCTTCCTGCTCCTTTCCTGGAGTTGGAGGACTCGTGGGAGCGTGGTACTCTGCTGTTACACACATACACACACACACACACGCATGTGATGACATGTCGTGTACATACAGACATACAACCAAACATCTCAATACCAAAGCAAATAGTATCGAATGTTATAAGTTAGCACTATTGTTTAAAATACTGAAATGCATCACACGTAATAATGTCATATACCGTACTAATATAGCATCATTTGGTTACTTTAATATTTTGTACTATCTTTGTAACACTGAAACTTACTTTGTTTTGTACTATCAATTACATATAAAAACAGACATAAAGTCAAATATCTAGACATTAAAACAACATAAAGTTAGCATCAATTTATTTATATAGAGAGAGAGAGCGAGAGAGAGCGCTTTTTGTACTATTTTTGATAGTATATTATTTTTTTCATTTTATACAGCTTTTTCAAACTATTTGTCCTTTATAAAATTTAAAAATATTTTAATATAAAATCAAATATTATGTTAAAAAATCTTTTTTTTATTTTGAAAAGAATCTTAGAAAAGGCTTCCATTTTGCAAATTAGCACCTACATATATATATATATAGAGAGAGAGAGAGAGAGAGAGCTTTTTTTAACCTTTTTTTTTTATAAGGTTTTCTGAAGTACTTTCTACATTTTGAGCTTTGCTTGTTGACAGTATTTTTATATATATTTTATATGGCCTTTCATACTATTTTTTATAGTGTTTTCTTAAGTATTCCCTATTGGGCTAGATATTAAATCTACTTGAAACCCGACTCTTTGTTTTTTTTATTTTTAGTTTTAACTATTTTTGCAAGTTGGCACTATGTTTTAATTTTAATTAATATATATATATATATATATNNATATATATATATATATATATTTGCTTTATACTCAAATTACATATATAGAGAGACAGATTTCTGGATATTAAAGCAGCTTAAAGTCATACATTTTGCAATTTGGTAGATTTTCTAAAATATATATTTCATATAATTTTTCATGCTAATTTTCCTAGTATTTTCATTAATATTCCCTATATATATTGAGCTTTGCTTTTTTTTTTAAACTAAGATTCCATTTACAGAAAAACATACAGTCAAAAATCTGGATATTTGAACTTGAAAAAGACCAGTTATTGCTTAAGTTGGCAGCATATATTTTAAACTATTTTTAAAAAGTATTCCGTATATATAATATAAAAAACAATAGTTATGTATGTAAATCATCCTCATCATTTCTCACCATAGAGCTCACCTGTGTGTGATTCCGGGCTGTGATTGGTCGATACAACGGGATGATCTGTGTGCTGATAGGGTATTGCTGTTGTGATGGCAGAGGGTGTGATATTGCTGGTTGTGATGTACGGGCTGTTGTAGTGTGTGTTGTAGTATGGCGAATATTGACTTTGACTGTAGCTAGAATACGTTGAGAAGTCCTGCTGGAAACAAAGACACGAATGAATCATCCCAGACTAGCCATACTACTTCCTATGTCTCATTTTGTTCATTTTTAGACCATATAAACTCATTCGTTAAGGGTTGGCTGATATACCATGGTGGTCAAATGATACTGTAATGTACTAAAAATGCCATGGTTTAATAATTTTAGTCATGCCACTTTTCTTTTGCAATAGTACAACAGTATATCAGTCTCCAAGGGTGGTTGTAGTTCATCAGTGAAGGTGCTGCGTGATGCATTTTCCTAATTTGACCCACCTGCTGTGCAGGACTGAATGGCGTTGAGCCTGTGATGCTGTTTGCACCCTGGAAAATTCCAGACGAAATGCTGCCGCCTGGAAAAGAAGCACAAAGCTAGTTTAAGAGACTACATCGAGCCGACTGTGGTAAAGACACTCCAAAGCGCACGATCCAACACAAACACGACGCAGGAAACACGACAGGCAGCGGCCGAGGAACGGCTTGTGGACGGCTGGTGAAATATAGACACGTTTAAAGCGCTCAGAGAAAGTTCGCTTGATTTATGACTGCAAAAACAGTTCAGGTGAGAAAGGGCAGCGTGGAGCCCAGAGCAAATCCGTCTCCGTTATCGGACTTTCAGAGTCTGAATGTCTTTCTCCAGGCCTGTCTAGTTCGCTTTTTTCGGTCTCTTTCCCTTCATATTCCCGCTCGTTCGCTTTCTGAAACCTGCCCTAGATAAATGACTCTGTCAAAACAGCACGAAATCTCCAAGGAAGCAAGCAAAAAGTCTTCAAAGGGGGAGAGAGGGAAGCGGGCGAACGCCGGGGCCGTGTTTCTGATTTTCTCCACAGCGGTGAAACGCGAGGACCTTTGGCACCCGGAGAAGGGTTATTTATTTCATGCTACAGCAGGTCTCCTGTTGGAATTCGTCTATAAATCAAACGAGACCGGCGAGATGTAGCGCGAGACGTAGTAAGCGCGTTTTCCCAGACCCATTAGAAATCCATCCATTTCACGAGCAGACAATTTTACAGTAAATGATGTCTCGGGACGCTTATGAATGACCGTAAATCACTGTAATACATAATAGATTATATTATCGGCCATAGCACTAATAACTCATTGATTATGCTAATTAGACAGACAGGAAGCAGATGTCTTGTGCATTATGACTCTGTATGTCTGAACAGTTCACACATGCTGCTTGACAAAAGTTTGTAATCAGTGAGATTTTGTTAATACTTTTCAAAGAAGTCTTTTATGCTCACCAAAGCTGCTTTATTTGATAAAAAATACAGTAAAAACAGTACAATTTCAAATAACTGTTTTCTATGTGAACATATTGCAAAATGTAATTTTTTTGCAGTGATCAAAGCTGAATTTTTTAGCATCGTTAATGCAGTCTTCAGCATCACATTATCCTTCAGAAATCACTCTATTATGCTGATTTGCTGCTCAAGAAGAATTTCAGAACATTTAAGAAACAGTTTTGCGTTGATATCCAAAATGAATGAAACCAAACATTTTTGTAAGTGTCCATTTTAATGAAGATTTTTAGTGAATAATACCTTATATTCAGCCTAATGCTCACACCAGTGTTATTTTAGTATTATTTCTATACTATTATAGTTTTTGTTAATATTTAAAATGTTTTATATTTTCAGTTTTCATTTTAATTTGAGTTTAATTGTAGTTATTTTGTTATGCACTTTCGTCATTTAATTAGTTTTCTTTTTCTTTTTAAATATTAGAATTTATATTTAATTTTTTATTATTTATTTTCATTTAGCCATACCAGTGCTACATTTAAGGCAACATTTGTTCAAGTTTTGATATTTTATTTTATTTTAGGTTATTTAAATGAACAAAAATGTTTAATAGTTTTAGTTAATGACAAAAACCCTATCTCACACAAAGCTAACATATGACAAAGCTAACATATGATACATTTATGTAGCTTTTTCATACTTGACATCCTTTTTTTTTGTCCCCTGACAGCCTGTAGCCACTATTTGCTTACACTCAATGGAAAAATTCAAGCACCTCTCATTTTCTTTAAAGCATCCTCCTTTTGTGTTCCACGGAAGAAACATCAGACAGCTTTGGAACGACATGCGGGTAAGTAAATGATGATGACTAGTAAATAATTCTGTTCCTTTAAACCTGAAAACGTGCCTGGTGCCACTTCACCTTTGACCTTGACCGAGAGCGGTCAATTTCACACTGCGGTGGCAAAATCAGGACTGCGGGCAGGAGTGGGGCGACTGACTGCGATCCGACGCTCAGATCCCGTCTGAGACTCACTCCCACACTAACACGCTCCTCCAATGGCCAGCGTGTTGTGGAGGGGAGCGGAGAAAGGTTCTGACCTCCTGAGAGAGCAGAGAGAGACGCCTGACGCCAGGAGCCAGACCGCGGATAATAGGGAACAGGTGTGGGTGCGTGTGTGTGTGTGTTGGGGGGGATCGACTGTAGACGGCACCTGAAAAGCTGTATGTGTGTCTGTGGGGATTTTGCTAACTACCCAGCCAACGTAGATGTTCAGAACCATGTGTATTTGTTTATATGTATAGTTAAATATTATCAATTAGAATGTTCATGAATATATTACACAACTTTTGGGATATGTGAATTTGATCGGTCAATCTGTAGTCAGATGTGTTTGTATAATGATGTTTCCACAAAAATATGAAGCAGCACAACCATCTTCAACATTGATGATAATCAGAAATGTTTCTTGAGCAGCAAATCAGCATATTAGAGTGATTTCTGAAGAATCATGTGACACTGAAGACTGGAGTAATGATTCTGAAAATTCAGCTTTGCATCACAGGAATACATTACATTTTACAATATATTTACATGGAAAGCAGTTACTTTAAATTGTACTAATATTTCAGAATATTCCTGTTTTTACTGTATTTTTGAGCAAATAAATGCAGCCATGGTAACCAAAAGACACTTTTTTTTCAAAAACATTTAAAAAATTGTACAAATCCCCAAACTTTCAAACAGTCGTGTGCACATTTTTATTTTTTTATTTTATATATATTTTATTCATAAAAGTTATTCATAAACTAAATTTCCTTTTTTCAAATTACAATTTAAAGTTGGCCCTATCACATACACTACCGTTCAAAAGTTTGGGGTCAGTACATTTTTATTGTTTCTTTTTTTTTTTTAAGAAATTAATACTTTTATTCACCAAGGATGTATTAAGTTACTCATTAAAAGTTTATTAAAAGTTAATAATAAATAATTTACATTGTTATAAAATATTTATATTTTGAATAAACACTGTACTTTTTAAACTTGTTATTCATGAAAGAATCCTGAAAAAAAAAAAATCACAGGTTATGATAAAAATTCAGCTTTTCATCACAGGAATAAATTTTAAAGTATGTTAAAATAAAAAACATTATTTTATATTGTAAAAACATTTTGCAATATTACTGTTTTTTTTCTATATTTTTAATCAAATAAATGC
>JAHKKF010513665.1:2753-17594 GCA_019740295.1 Labeo calbasu
CGATTAATCGCGATTAATCGCATACAAAATAAAAGTTTGAGTTTGCCTAATATATGTGTGTGTGCTGTGTGTAATTATTATGTATATATAAATACAAACACATTTAAGAAATATTTACAAGTATGTGTATTTATTATAATTTTTATATAATTTATATTATATATAAATAAAAATATTTTGTACATAAATAACATATTTCTCTTAAATATATACATTAATTTGTGTGTATTTATATATACATAATAATTACACACAGTACACATACATTTATTAGGCAAACACGAACTTTTATTTTGTATGCGATTAATCACGATTAATCGTTTGACAGCCCTAATTGTAATACGTTTCAGAATACTGATATTTTTACTGTATTTTGATCAAATAAATGTAGCCTGTGTGCTTATTTCAAAAACAAAAAATATTACCGACCCCAAATTTTTTAATGGTAGTGTAAATTATTTTTTACAATTTATTTTTCATGTTAGAGAATTTGAAAGAGGCTTACACTAAAGTCTGCATCCTCTGCTCTCAGGTGGTCTGCTATGTAGTGAACCCCCTCCAGAGCTTGCAGGACACTGGGGGACAGAGGGAACCCTGGGTTTTCTGATGTCATGTCGGGCCGCTTTGTGACATTAACTCTTCCACTAAGCTGCCTGGCAGCCATGCCCAACTCCAGCCTAGAAGAGGGGCCGATTTTCTGTAGAGGAGGTGGAGTCGAGGAGAGAGGGCAGGGTGAAGGAGTTTGGAGTGAAAGTGAGATCGCAGAGGACAGCGTTCCCAGTTCTAAGTCCTTATAACAGAAGCGTCTGCGGGACTCGTCCTCCCCAGAGTTCTCCCCTCTGAACCAGCTCGTAGATGTACTGAGGTTTGCGTTTGCCGGTCCAAGCACCCGTGACGTCATCCCTTGGCCCTGTCGCTGCAAGAGAAGGAGTTTCTGTCTGCGGCGGCTGTCCGGTGCAGGTCTACGCATAAACAACCACCGTGGGATCAAGTCTAAGAAAACCGAGTGAACCCAACGGGGCATCTTATGAGTGCTGGGCGATCGGTGGTGGACGTTAAGCACAAAGACGGTGATGACGATGGATAAGGTGACGAAGATCATAGTGAAAAGCAGATATTCACCAATGAGCGGGATCACGAGCGAGGTGGAAGGGATGATTTCTGTGATGAGCAGCAGGAAGACGGTGAGCGAGAGAAGGACTGAGATACACAGTGTGATCTTCTCACCACAATCTGACGGGAGGTAGAAGACTAGAACGGTGAGGCAGGAGATAAGTAGGCAGGGGATGATGAGGTTTATGGTGTAAAAGAGCGGTAGACGGCGAATGATAAAGAAGTAGGTGATGTCTGGGTAGATCTCATGGCAGCAGTCATACTTCTTGGTGTTGTAGGTGCCAACAGCATTGATGATGGCCCACTCGCCGCTCTCCCAGTAATCTTTCAAGTCGACCGTGTTTTCAATGCGCTCCAGGTCGATCTTGGCTTTGTCGTAAGTCCACGAGCCGAATTTCATCTTGCAGTTCTGCTGGTCAAAGGGGAAGAAGGTGACATCGATGCTGCATGAGCTCTTGTAGATGGCAGGTGGAACCCAGCGCACTTTACCTGTGTGGAAGAGGTGGGCTTTGGTCATGTGGGTCACCGCAAACTCCCCGTCTGCACTGAAGAGGACAACAACATTCATTTTATCAGTGGCACTTTACTACAGGAAAAACAATAAAATAATTTTATGCATTGTACAATTCAGCAAGATTAAAGGGATAGTTCACCCAAAAATGAAAATTCTGTCATAATATAGTCATCCTCATGTCGTTCCAAACCCGTAAGACCTTCGTTCATCTTCAGAATACAAATTAAAATATTTTTGATGAAATTCAAGAGCTTTCAAACCCTGCATAGACAGCAACGCAACTACCACATTCAAGGCTTAGAAAGGTAGTAAAGACTAGGACTGCCCCCTAATAGTCGACTAACCATCAGTCGACGTGAAGACGCTTGGTCGACCAAAATTTTATTAGTCACTTAGTCGCAGAAAAAAAAACAATACACAGGAAGTGGCGAAGTCATGCAGTCTGTGATGGACAGATTGTTAACAGCTGGTCTGTGGGGTAATATAGTACATTGGCAGGACACTCACCTATCATTCATCAACCTCAAATATGGCATTTCATCTGAAAGACGTATGTAAGTAGCAACTTTACATGGCAGCTCAATCTAATGTTAACCTAAAAAATGTGTTCTGTTGAACTGTGTGGAGTGTGGAAGCTGAACAACAGCACGCTCCCATCTTTCGAATCTGTAAAGACTTGTTTATTTGTGTGCACTCAGAATAACAATGAAACTTTTTATTGCACTTTTGTAAAATGATGAACGCAAACAGGATGCACTTTCTGCCATCTCTGTCTCTTGAGCGTAAAACTTCGAAACTCCTTGCATACTTGCCTTTCAGACATGAAAAATATATCTATAGATAGTGAAACGTCTACTTTGAAAGGAACCAATTTGAATAGAAAACAAATATTCGCAGATTATATAATCCGTATGAAACATTCATACAGGGACATCAATAAAGCGGAGATGATGAGTGAGTTTTGCTGACTTCATCTCTTAAGGCGAAAACAAAAATAAAAACGCTAGTTTATTAAGAAATTATTAAAACATTAATACAGTCTCCTTGCTGTTTTTCCCTGACACATTCATAATTATATATCTGCCGGTGTGCTGTCGCAAGTTTTTTTTGTCAGCGCTTGTTAGGCTATGTAGGCAATTAAAGGCTCATTACAATGATTTATATGGTTTATTAATAAACATGCAACTAGTTGACTAATGCTTAAAATGAACAACTACTAGACGACAAGAAAAATCTTTGTAAGGACATTGATTAAATAGTCCATTTGACACCAGTGGTTCAACTGTAATCTTATGAAGCTACAAGAATACTTTTTGTGCAAAAAGAAAACAAAAATTAAATTATTTAACAATTTCTTCTCTTACGTGTCAGTCTTTGACACATGAAAATATCACAACGCATGCATGTGACGCAGGAGCCGGCGTTCTGACGCAGAACCTGGAGATCAGTGGAGACTGACATGGAAGAGAAGAAATTGTGGAATAAAGTCATTATTTTTCTCTTCTTTTCACACAAACACCTCAGATTTTATCAGAAATACCTTGTGTTATGAAGATGAAAGAAGGTTTGGAACGAGATGAGGGTGAGTAATTAATGACAGAATTTTCATTTTTGGGTGAACTCTTTCATTTTCACAAATTTTAATATTTGCTTAGAAGGAATTAAAACTTGCATCTGTTGCAAACTCTGCTGTTAAAATGACTATAACAATGAATACGATGTTTTATTATTATTTTTATATTTTAATGTTTTTACATGAAATTAGCACAGTTTGGTTATACACAGTTTGGATATACACAAAAGATTAATATATTTATTAATGAAGCCTTATTAAAATTAAAATAAAAAAATTAAATAAAAATAAATAAACTATTATTATTATGATGATGTTCCATTTTACACTAAATGTACACAGTGTTGTTACATGACTTTGGTTTTTGGGTTATTTTAGTTATATGACATACTATAAATTAAAGATAAATAGTTGGATTAATGAAGCATTAAACAAATTAAATAAATACATAAGTGGTAGATAAGATAAATAACTTATATCTTATATATAAGCTGTCAAATCATGAAATTATGCCAGATGGAGTTTCTTGACTATTTTAAGTCTTTCAGTCAGGACAGATTTGTTCTAATAACGATTGCCAGTTATAGACTGGTATGGAAACTGCGTATGGAGAGAGTTGTGGTGTAGTGCCACATTCAAACAGTAGGTGGCAGTCTAAAGAAGTGTGTGAGTTCATTTCGGTTTATTCCAATGGCATGGAATTGCATACACCTTATAGATCATGTCACTGCTTGTGCGCTTCTGAGAATCAACTCGGCATTTAAAACAGTCTACACAGCACTCTTCAGTAACCATCTTACGCTCTGGCTTGATTTCTTTGCATTTACCTTGTAGGAATTTATGAGCGTTGTTTAGCTTAGATAAATTGTTACTCACTTGTTGTACAAAACTATATCCGGGACCCAGATTAGTTCTGATGGAACCCTGATGGATGTCACATTGTCGTAGTCTGAAGGCTTCCAGCGTAGTTTATAGTCATTCCACTCCTGAGCGAGAGGCCACAAATGTACAGGAAATTAAAAACTAAATCACTACAAAAAGTCTGCCACTATTAGACTTATCTGCTAATGTTATTTTGATTATTATTTAATCACTTTATTATTTAGCCAACTTTGCTCTTACGGTGCCAGATCATTACAATTTTTTTAACTTTTCTGCTGAACACACCTGCTTTAGCCAAACATTTGTTGTCATCATCTGATTCTTCTCATCCTGTGGAGGAGAAAAAGATGGAAGGACGGTGGGTATTAGATGAGTCAGGACGCTGGGTTTGCTCCAGCAGAAAGCTTTTGGTTCAGAAAGGTCACAAACACCTTATAATTTTAATCTTCTGATGGACTTGGAGCCTTCAAGGACCATTTACCCTAATTCATCAGGATTGTAAGGTTTTAGGGCCCTTAATATGGCAATATACAGTAGGAGGCTGGTGTTACTGCCTTTATGAAATGAATATTTCAGTACAAGCAAAATGAAAAAATGACTGGCATTTTTTCTTATTTATTGTTACTGTATGTATGCGAACTGTTGTTTTATTATAGCAGTAACAGTAAGAGCATAAAAGCAAATCAACATATTAGAATGATTTCTGAAGGATCACGTGACACTGAAGACTGGAGTAATGGCTGCTGAAAATTTAGCGAAAATAGTTCACTTAACTTACCACATCAATTAGCTGGGCAATAGATAAACCAAACTTGACAATGACAACATCAGAGGTGTTTGGTACAGGCCTTGACCACTTGTTGTAGCCATCAAACAGCTTTTTGAAGAGTTCATCTTCAGCGTGTGAATGAGTCTTCTCACAGCAAGAAACTGCAAGTAGAAAAGAAGACATTAAACTCTGAATCGCCAGTATGTTCACTAGATTTGACAAATAAAATGTTTCAAAAGAAAGTATGCGTTTCAATATATAATAAGATATCTTACCACAAACCGAGTAAGATTTTTGATTATCTAATGCTGTTGTTTGGTGTACAGAACATATATTACTATTTTATATGCTTAGACTTAGCATATGTCATTTTACATACTGTATATCCAGTCTATATTGACTCCTAAAACACTTTTCACTCTAAAACATATGACAATGAGAAAGTGAAGGCATTGTAAATTATTGTTCGGCTGTCCTATCCACAACTTTGGCAGTCATAAAGTAAATTACATCATTACTGAAGTGCCAAAACATTCAGATTGCTGAAAAAGCTGTAAGCGGTTTCGCACACTCAGCTTATTTGGAAAGTTTTCTTATAGATTTGAAAGTGGCATGACAAATCGTTAAGCAAGTGTGTGGATTTACAGAGCTAGAGTTGAAATACTTAAATGAACTAATGGGACAGAGGAGTCTATTAATTTATCTAGGGCTCACTGACCGCACTATTTGCATGTTAAATAACTAAAGCATATAGTAGCGCTTCATCAGGGGATTAACTCCCATTCATTTCTTTAATCATATATAATTACACGCATCACTTCTCAGCCGTCGACTGTAATAGATTTGCTCAAAAATATTTTCCAGGCGAATTATTCCACACACTTAAACTTCAGCAATATCACGTGAGAAGAGTGCTGTGTTTCTACAAATCATCTGCCGAGTGCCTCAGGTAGGCTAATTACAGTCGAAAACAGCATCATTTATGAGTTAGATAGTGCCTATAAACAACAGTTTGAGAAGTTAATAGTGATTTACTCACATTATAAGCGACAATATTGCCTGCTACTTTGTCTGTTGTTGATCGGACAACGAAAATACTTACAAAAGCAGCCGTGGCGCTTGCACGTTTCAGATCAAGTACGTGTTTTCGTTCCTAATTGAATTAGCGTTTGAACTAATCAGTTAAGGAAATGAGTTGTTTAATTTGAAATATCACACTGAAACATAGCTCTTTTACTATTAGTCTTACATCCCACACAAAGATATATTGCAGAAGCAGCTCACACAGTACGCATTTTTGTATTAACTGCATTGCTTTTCCATTGTTTTTCTATGTACACTGCTTTTTAAAACACACGGCTCAGTTTAAAGCTACATTATGTAACTTTTTCATACAAAATAACAAAATGTTATTAATGGGAGAGTGCAAAAACAGAGTAGCTATGCTGTGGGTAGGGTGAAGCTGAAAGTTCTTGCACAATAAACAACAAAAATTTACCACAGATCATTCAAAACGCCAGTCCACGGCCATGTATCGCCAGGATACTTGGATGTAAACAACAGCATTGTATGGTTAATGTTCCACTGAATATGTTGTTCTGCTAATTTATGCTGTCTAAACCACTGAAAAAAATAACATGTGGAAGCTGCTAAATCATATAGAGAAGGACTTTGTAAGCAGGAAAGGGCGCAATATTTTGACAAACTAAAGTTGGTAAAGATACGTACAAGCAGTATTAATTAAGATATTAGCCTAATATTTCACCTACCCGACCAGAAGTAAGAACAAACACGAATGTTATTAAGATTCTTGCCATGGAAATCCTGGTTCAGTTTGGCCACAAATGCCTTTTGTTCCTCAGATAGTTTTTTGTACTCTTCTCCTTTATTTGTTATAACTTATAACTGGCAGTCTATAGTACTCTAAATGTTTTTCCTGGTCCGACTGATTAGTACAGCCCAAAACATGACAATAACTGACCATTTTCAGCAGCAATTATCAGTAAGATATGCAAGGTTTGTTCAGTTCAGTGGCACTGTTTACGTTAAATGCCGCCAATATGGCCGATTGATGACGCGTCGTGAAAACACTATGTTGATTAAAGATGAGGCCACATTAATTAAAAAAAAAAAGTGTCGATGAAGCATTTATGATAAATTCCTCAGTATTCCATAAAAAAGAATTTTTTATGAACATGTTTAGACATGTCTAGCATTTTTTTTCACTGACTCACTGCGCCTGAATATGCCTACTTCCAAGGTATATAGTACACAAAAAACAGTGTCCCAAAAGATTATAAAGGCATACTGTTTTTCGCATGCTATATAGAATGGAAGTAGGCATATTTAGACGTAGTGAGTATTACTAGTATGTCCGAATTCATAGTACACTGGTCGGTCACATGACACTAACCATATGACGAATATAGTACATTTAAATTTTACTAATATTACCTATATTCATAATATATAGAACATTTCTTTTAGAATGTCATTAAGTAAGTTTCTAACCAAATGTAGAACCTAGTAGATAGTATGTAATTACGGACACAGCTGGAATGTGCAAACACAGAAAGACAGGAACACAGAAAGAGAGATACAAACAGTGAAAAGTCCCAATGCTTCTGGGTAAGCTGGAATGCTGCTTGGTTTAAGAGCAATAACTAACTATTGTATAAGTAATACATTCAGTGTTCTCTATTTAAGTTTTCATTTGGACCCTATATGCTCTCAAGAGCATTTCTTCAAACACCTGACATGAGAAGCCAACAATTTTTAATGATACAAGGGCCAGTGTGGCTAACTGAATGATGACTGATTGTCTTCTTTTTCCAGAAGGAGGCGTCATGTAATCTCTGCACCTTTGGTTCACACCTTTGCAGGACAGAGGCTAGACACCATTAAGACATCCCACTCAGGTCTCATCTCTGAGCTGAGGAGGCATTAACACAGAACCCTGAGGACAGTGTTTGCACATAGTATGTGTCAGGCCCGCTATTTGAGTGCTGTAGCGTGGCTGGAGTTGCTCTCTGAGCGCAGTCATTTGCTGTCTGGAGAACTGAGCTCCCTTGGGTCATGCTGGCACAATGAGTCACACTCTGGGCGAATGACAACATGTCATTAACAAGTCAGATTTAGGGTCTGCACCACAGGGCTTTAGCACTGTGGGACATGATATGAAACCCAAGCACATCTAGTGACTACAGTCAGCGGTCTGCAGACGGAGAGGAAAATATTTTCTCACCTCTGGCACATTTCTTGCTTTTTTTAAGCATATTGTGGACAGGCCGTGCAGTTCAAAACTATTATTACTCCGAGACTGGGAATTTGATATTTTTAGAAGAAAGCAGCCTATCTAACCCATATCTAATGCAGTATATATATGAAGAGTTCAGATGCAAAACCAGCTAAAAGCCATCTCGGTCAAAAATGAGATAATGATACTGAGTGAATGCTCCTGACACATATTACACGTCCATCAAATACTTTTACTTCAAATTCGCTAAATTCCAGCCTCAGCCCAATCAAAAGTACCAGTACTTACGTAGAAACCTATGTAGCAAGAAAGAAATACAAATTTTAAAGAAATATGTCAGATGGATTTAGATGCTTTTGCATCTGAACTCTTCATATATTCTAATCCTATATATATGCTATATATATATATATGTATCAGTTACTTTATTAAAATATGTAACTGATTACATTTGATTACTTTTTGATTACTCTTCTAAGTTTCTAATGAATGTTTTCAACAGTTAAATCATTAAAGCAAGACAGGGTTAACCTTGCAGTAGTACTCAACACTGATTACTGTCAGACTTTTAAAATCCTTAATCACTTGAATTAAGATTATAATAATTTAATTTTAAAGCAAAGCCACCATAAAATCAGACTTGAGCACCTCTTTTGACCTTAAGGTCATTCTGATTTTTTATTTTTAAATTTCCAGCACTGGAATGCATTTTAAACACTTGCCATGGAGGCATTCCTTAAAAATGTTGAAGCTTTAAGCTTTTAGTATTCAATATACTTTACTAAATGACCGTTAAATGGCAGGAGGCATCGTGCAAAAACACGGAAAGCAACATATTAATCGTTAAAAAGTGTCATAAGTAACTAATTTAATTACACATTTTTTTCTCAGTAACTGTAACAGATTACATAATTTATTTTGTAATAAATTGCATAGGTCCAAGGTACAGGAAAATCAGTCAAATATTGAATATATTTTAAAATGTAAATTATTCCTGTGATCAAAGCTGAATTTTCAGTATCATTACTCCAGTTTTCAGTGTCACTCGATCCTTCAGAAATCACTCTGATATACTGATTTGCTGTTCAAGAAGTTTTTACTATTTTTATTATTATTATTATCAATATTTAAAACATTTGAGTATTTTTTTTTATCAAAAGTGATGATAAAAAACATTTATAATGTTACAAAAGATTTCTATTTCAGATAAATGCTGTTCTTCTATTCCTCAAAGAAACCCGATAAAAAAATACTCAGCTGTTTTAAACATACTACTACTACTACTACTACTACTAATAATATATAATAATAGTTTGTGAGCAGCAAATCAGAATATTAGAATGAATTCTGAAAGATCATGTGATCTGAATAATTATGCTAAAATCATCTTTGAAATCAAAGGTATAAATTACATTTTAAAATATATTCCAATAGAAAATAGTTATTTTAAATAGTAAAAATAAATTTTATTGTACTGTTTTTGCTGTACTTTGGATCAGATTTTTACTGGTAGTGTATTTCTTCCTAATAGACAATGACAACTGACAACTGAATAAAATGTTGAATAAAATATTTAATAAAATAGTGTATTATTAATTATTTTTTAATAAATAACTTTTTGCTTAAAATGTTAAAGAAAACATAACATTAAATAAATAATTTAGATGAAGAAAATTAAACTATGGCAAATGTGTGGTTTTCTTAAAGAGCTAGTATATTATTATTATTATTATTATTATTTATTAATTAATTAAAAAAATAAGATTTTCACTTGGAAAATGTTTTTGACTAAAATTAAAATGAAAACATAATTTACACAATTTAATGGATATTTATGTATGTATGTACAGTATGTATTATTTATTCCATAGTTTTCACTAAAACAAGGTAAACTGTGTTGACTTGGTATTTTTACCACTGTCAAAAAATAAGCCTTCTTTTACACTGCAAAAATGTTTTCATTACTTTTTATAACATTTTTGTTGTTTTGTTGAGTTTTTAAGGTAACTGTCTAATTGTCTTTATCAGTAATTAAAGTGCAGCAAACCTACCACTGCATATATAACTCTTTGGCACGACGATTTTACTAAAAAAAACTTTAAATGTTCATTTTATATAACAAAAGTTTTATTGTAAAAATGTTTCATGTAGCCTACAGGTAATTTTTGTATATAATGTAAACGAACATTAGAATTCTAGACTCGTTCTCAGTTCCAGGTTGGAACTGTAAAGTCTGCGTCAGTTCTGCAGCCTCTCAAACAGCGATAACAGCGCATCTGTTCTCCAGTCTGTGAGGAGCAGAGCAGGTGGACGGATTTCACTATACAATCTTGTAGGCTGTTAGATCAAAGCCTCGGACCTGAAATTGGATGTCGACCTTCTTCTTCGTGATCTCCGTTCAACTCTGGAAACTTTCCAGACCTCGGGATGTTCTTAAGCAAATCCCATGCAAATAGCGGCGGTAAAGTGCATCCAGCTGCAAGCGTCAGATGCCCGCAGTGATATTCATTCATCAGGAGTCCGGCGGCTGCTGACAGCTAGCGGCCACATAAATGAAGAGACGCTCGTGGAGAGTGCGAGCGTAAACGCAGAGTGATGAGCAAGCCCAATAAATCTGCCTTGATTTAAACGCCAGCTTGGCCGTGGAGAGGACATTTCATTTTACTGGCAATCGTGCGTGCCATTCTAATGCCTACACATCTCTGACTGTGGATATGTGGAATGAAAACATACCCCTGCATCTTAAACCAGCTCATTGTGGTTTGCTGGTCTTAGCTGGTTTAAGTTAAACTGGTCTCCCATTGTGACCAACAGAAAATCAGATTTAGCTGGATGTTTTCAAACTGTCAAACTGATCAAATCAATGCACGTTGGAAATGTCTAAAACATGCACATAAAACATTCAAACATAAACTTTGTGTCTAGAAAAGATTTTGCGTTTCTGGTCCAGGATGGCCAGAGGTGGTTAAAGTTGACAGACCAACTTAGACCAACAACAAAGCCGATATTATACCAGATTAAGGTGGTCAGTAGCCTGTGGTTTTTGGAAAATGCTTGCTGGTTGACCAGTCAAAACCAGTTTATAGTCTTCTGAGACTAGAAACCAGCTATCATGTTCCATAAGTCTCTCTGATTTCTTTTCTTAAGCAATATTTATGGGGGGGAAAAATCAGAAGTGAAACTTACTTGACTCACATAGGATAGTGCAGAGAAGAGTTATCCTCAAGAAGAACCGCGGTTTCTCAAAGCGCTCCATCTTACAGCAAATTACTTTCAATTCATTTCTGTATTTTCATCTGCATTCCACACGACAGTTTCCGTATAATTCAGTGGCTGCTGTGTTTTCTGCTGTGGTTTCATACTCTACATCTGGGGTTGGTGGTTGTATTTAGGGTGAGATGTTCTCGTCAAGCTTTTTCCCCTTCCCACGTGTATTTTAAGTGTTTTTCGTAATAATGTTTCGAATTAAGTTACATAAATCCAGTGTTTACCCATATTTATCCAAACTGCAAGTTTCCTTCTCTCTACGTGGAAAAGCACGATGATGATCTTAAGTTTTGCGCACCTGTCCGGCGGAAGATCAGGAACACAGATTCCGTCCCGCAAAAGTATTTTTTATTTCCATGTGCATCCCAAAAGAATGATTTTTAGAAGCAGATATATCCCAGAGTAACTCCATTTGTGTCACAAAGTGTATAGATGCACTCATGACCTGGCTCCTGCTGTTTCCAGGGTTTACTCCAGACTGAGCATCTCTCTCTCAGTCCGCCTATCCACTTTCATGTCAGGCAGAAAAGGTGGGAGGGACCACATCACAAGTTCACGAGCTTGAGCACATTTTAAATTGTCCGATTTCTATTCTCAACAAATCTGAATGTATTTTTATATATACATATAAAAACAACTTTAACTCAGCATTAATGGATACGTTCGCGAACGCGTACGGAGACAAACCTAGTCAAAAAAGGGCCAGAATATTGCATCAAGTGATTGGTATTGCAGGTAATCACCGCTTGAGGTCAGGGCAGCTGAATAAATACTGACGGAGAACTCAGAAGGTGAAACGGAAACGCAGTTTTTCTGTGGATGACTTTAGAGACAGAAACATCTATTATTAATAATTATGCTAATTAAACACACATATCCGGAATTCTGAAAATAAGCAGTAATTATGTCTCATTGCTATTTTTACATAATGTTAGTAATAAGCAGCCTAAACAATTCCTTGCTGTAAGTAGCATTTTAGGGCTCCCACACTTTTGATCAATATCTATGACATATTTACAGTCGTTTGTGGTAACTGCATTTTATTCTTAATCGATTTAAAGAGTTCACACTCTCAAGGAGCAACATCTAGCTGAGGAATAACTTGGAAAAAAAAGAGAAAAACCCATCCATCGCATTTTTCCTGTTAAAGAGGGTGCGTCGCATTTGTAAATGTTATGGGTCTGGCTTCCAGTCTCATCTGCGTCCAGCTCCTTAGCTGTACAAAACAGCTAATTTTGCTGCTTGATATTGCAAATTGGTGGGTCTTACCATGTTATTTTAATGTATTATCTTAATTATGAACACAGTGGTTTGTGCAAACAGTTTTACAGTTTACTGCACGTTGTTATTCTTTGCATTAGCGGCTAATGAATTCGGAAGTATCACTCATACTTTGGCTTTGAAGAATAAGGTGGATATAGACTATAAAAGTTTTCATGACTTTCTCCATTACCTTTCTTTATATTCACTATTTTAATTTCATATTTTACAGGACTGGAAACCTGATACCCAGACAGTCTTAAAAAAAGTTCACTTTATGTGAATGTCATATAGACAGGTTTTCACGGCACGTCATCAGTCACCATATTGGCGGCACGGAACGTAAACAATGCCACTGAACCAAATGAAACTTGCATATTTTGCTGCTGAAAACGGTCAATTATTGTCATGTTTTGGGCTGTACTAATCGGTTAGACCAGGAAAAACATTTGGAGTACTATAGACTGCCAAAAGTTATAACAAATCAAAGAGAAGAGTGCAAAAAACTGTCTGAAGAACAAAAGGCGTTTATGGCTGAACTGAACCAGGATTTTCAGGGCAAGAATCTTGACAACATTTGTGTTTGTTCTCATCATTTCCAGTCACGTGAGTGAAATATTTTGCTAATATCGCAATTAATACTGCTCGTATGTATCTTTACCACCTATTAACTTTAGTTTGTCAAAATACTGCGCCCTTTCCTACTTACCAAGTCCTTCTCTATATGACTTAGCAGCTTCCACACATTTTTCTGTGGTTTAGACAACATAAATTAGCAGAACATATTCAGTAGTACATTAACCATGCAATCCATACTGTTGTTTACATCCGAGTATCTCCAATATGGCTTTGCATCTGGGTAACTCGTGACGTAAGTGCAAACTCTCTATTCAAGGACACATCAAGATAGCATACACACAGAACTGCATCAAAAATACACATAAAGTGACGCAACTGACTAGAATAATACACTTATACTTTAATAGCATACTTACATTTTAATCATTGATTAGAGTACTCACAAAATATTTAAAATAACATTCTTCAGTCGCAAAGATTTCGGATTTCTTCTTTCATGTTTTGATTCTTTATATTCTGGCTCCAAGCTGCCAAGTCACGTTTTTCTTTATTCCTCAGTGACATCACAGCCATGTCCTTTTTTTCTCTGTCTTGCTCTCTCTCTCCAATGTATGAGTTCATGCTTGTTGATTTCCAGACCCTCATACAGTCTTTTCACCATCTGCTCCCTAGCGCCAAGACAGCCAGACCATAGCTGCGGGGTTGTCTCTACTTGGAAAGAGAATATTCTTTTAAGATGTCACCTCACTGCCAAGATCATTTTTTCAGTTTCACTGTACACAAAGCCATTATGTTTTCATTATGGCTCACAAATGAACATAGGACAAGAGTGAAAAATATAGTTTGAGTTTCAGTTCTTTCTCTGACAATAGTGCTCTTTCCAAAAACATAGTAGACAAGGGAAATAAAATATTAAAAAATGCCACCAAATGGTCCACATATGGACTATTTAAGGTGACAACATTGTTTTACTGTTATTATAACATTGTGGATAAATAGAAACATGACATGTAATATAACACTTTTATCTGTCTTTCCAGGTTGGATGGCTTCCCACCGAGTCATTTAATTTTGTGCCGCCGTCTCATGTTTTTCCTCAGCTGTTCGATCATCTCCACATGCAGGGTTCGTGAGGAGCTCTCCAGTCGAGTGGCGATGTCTGTCACGGTACGCAGCATTTCTTCAAAGGCAAGGGACTCCTCTTTTATTCTTTGATAAAGACAAAGTAGAGACAACATCAGAAATAATACAAGAAAGAGAGAGAGAGAAATGAACAGGGGCCTCCATGCTTAGATTTTCTTGAACCAGGGGCCTCAAAGGGGCTGAAATTCACATTCCTTCCAACTGTCCAGGCTGGTGATGGAAAACGCAGAGACCAGAATCGAAGACGCGTCACTGTGGTTAGTCTGAGGCTTTATGAGCTACAAGCTTTTTTTATTTATTGTGTTCATAAGCACATATTTCTTGTTTAGGATCATTTTAACAGTTTCCCTGAAAGTTTTATTTGGTTGTAATTTATTATCTTTTACCTTGAACGTGTTACTTTATGCATGCAGCCTTGAAACACTCTTGAACTGGGAATTTAAATATTAAGGTCTATAAATTAACACTCTATTTACTGGGAAAAA
>JAHKKF010513666.1:7258-27233 GCA_019740295.1 Labeo calbasu
TAAAGTGAAGATCATGATAACTCTCTAGTAATGACTGAAATCATTGTAAGCTATTGAGGTATATGTAAGGTTTTGGATAGTAATGACTCAAGTGTTACCAAAGCCATGACTATCCAGAACCTTACAAAAACCTCAAAAGTTTTTAATGACTTTAGTCATTACTAAGGAGTTATCATGATCTTCACTTTAGAATACGGATCCAAATAATTAGTAATTCCTTCTGAAGTATTTGGTAATACCTGGGTCATTACTAGTGGGTTACCATGATCTTTACTTTAAAATTAATTATACATTTTGCATTATTTACATAAATTATGAACATGTATATAGTAGTTCTTAGTAGTTCTCTGGGAGATATGAAAAAGATAGTAGTTACTGATTAGCTAATAGTGAACTACTATGTACAACTGAGTGCTATGACTCACTGATTTGATCAGACTTTGTTAGTTAATAGTAGTTACTAGAATGTTAATAGTGCATTAGTTATCTGTTCCTGTGTAGTTACTCATTAATGATGGAATTGTATTCTAAAGTATTACAGATTTGAGCGTTCATAGTGCACACGGTCGCAGTCCAGCACCGCGTTCCAGGAGCGGTGCATCTGCGGCAGTACAGCGATTTTTTTCTGCACCAAGTCTATTTCTGCTGTGTTGGACGCGCTGAATTAAAGTGACAGCTCATCGTTTGCGCTAAATATGAACATGCATTGACACGAAAATGTAGAAATTACATCATAAATGCATATAATTAAAGTAACTGCCTGTTTTTGCAAAAATAGTTTCATGGCCAGTAAAAAAAAAATTGGATGGCAAATTTTTTCACGTCACCAGCCATTGGCAGGTGTGGCAAACAGTTAGTTTTAGGCCCTGCCTGTAACCTTTGAGAAAATACTGTTAGCCACTGTGGAGGACCAGACCTGAAGAAATATAAAATGTAATAACATTAATGTTGTTATTAATAGTATTATTAATAATAATGTTTTTTATTTATTTATTTGTGTTATATCCCCATAGATTATACTTTCTTCTGTTGCATAAATATGTACCACTAAACACGGCTTATCTCTCCTTCCAAGGTCAAGAATTATGCTGCATTTTCCAGGTATTGTGAGTATGATTTTCATTCATGTAAATGTATGTTTCTCTCTCTCTTTTTCTCTCGCTCTCGCTCTCTCTCTTTGTGTGTGTGTGGCTCCACCTATCAAGAATCCTTGACTTTCATCACAAACATTTAGACAAACTCATTAACTCTATAATTCTTCATCCTGGCACTTCTCGTTTTTATTCTTGTTGTTTGTTTTTGATTGTCCATGCAGTGTATTATGCAGTGTTGTATCTAAACATGGTTCCTTCAGTGAATAGTGAAACCTTTGTCTGGTTTTCTTACAGTTCTTTTCAGTTCTCTTTAGCCTTGACTGCAGACTAAACACACAGAAAAGGAAAACAATCTGACTTTCCTGTAATTCATGGGAAGTTTACAGTGGCACTTCCACAAAGCTGATAAATGCCTCTACAACTACATGGAAACATCTGCTGCTCACAACAATACTGAATCTCTGATTATTATTTTATATATATTTGTGTCTTTCAAAGAACATGAAAACAAAAAGAAACACCAAAAAGTGACATTAAAAGAGATCAGATGAAGGACACATGAAATGAAGAGAAAATATGTCACTGCCATACATTGTGGAAAACTTCGTGACTTTATTTCTAAACTTTGCTTTCTGCATCATGCACATTCAAAAATGATGAATGAGATTTCAGCATGATTGGAAAGGTCCGCTATAGTGCGTATAACATTTTGCTTTCTCTATTTTCCATGAAGCATGTTACCCAAAAAATGAGTTAAATCTAACCAAGCCTGTTAGTGATATCCCCACTTGAATACAATAATTAAAAATAATTTTAAATTCCAAAACCCTGTTCTTTTAGGATTTTGGGTTCCTGTCAGCCTGTAGCCATGTGTGCAAACAAGTTTATTCATATATATCTTTACTTTTCTGATTTTTACGTTACACTTTACTGCATGTTTGTTTAGTTATGCTCTTACAATCATGAGCTGCTCCAGATGAAACTCTGATCTATTTCTTAGCTTGCACAGTACCATCAGGTTGTAAAACCTGTTTTGATGCCCCAGACATGCAGCCTCTGCTCGACATTTAGTTTTCTAAGTGAAGCATGTATGTCAGTCTAAGATCGGCTGTGCAGTAAGCAGACTGTGAGCACAATGAAGAACCGAAACAAGAAGCGATTACAGCGTTTACTCCCGCTCATTATCCGCCCCTCCTTCCCTCTAACAAACAAAACAGTGCTGCCGAAACTCCTCGACTGGCGCGCGCTCACGATTCATTACAATGAATCGAATCGCTCCGGCGGTTCGTCTTAATGATTCAATTTTGCGTGTGTGTGTGTCATATATATATATATATATATATATATACATATATGGCTCCGATGGTATAGTGTATAATGTTACAAAACCTTTTTCAGATAAATGCTGATCTTTAAATCTTTTTATTTATTTATTTATTTATTTATTTATTTATTTATTTTCATCAAAGAATCCTGAAAGAAATGTACTAAATTGTTTTAAATATTGTCCTGCCTTAAACAGCAAATNTGTATAATGTTACAAAACCTTTTTCAGATAAATGCTGATCTTTAAATCTTTTTATTTATTTATTTATTTATTTATTTATTTTCATCAAAGAATCCTGAAAGAAATGTACTAAATTGTTTTAAATATTGTCCTGCCTTAAACAGCAAATCAGCATATTAGAATGATTCCTGAAACATCATGTGACAATGAATACTGGAGTATTAATGCTGAAAATTTAGCTTTGATCGCAGGAATAAATTACATTTAAACAGAAAGCAGTTTTTTTTAAAATAGTAAAAATATTTCACAGTATTACTGCTTTTGGTGTATTTAGGATCAATTTAAATGCAAGCTTGATGAGCAGAAGAGACTTCTTTAAAAACATTAAAATGTGTGTATGTGTGTCTGTTTATTACTATAACAACTGATTTCTTATAGCTTCTTCCTATGGCTTCCTATTCATGTTTGTTTTATAATACACACGTTTACTTAAATAGACTATTAATATTTTTTTGTTAAATATGTCATTGCTTACGTTTGTTTATGGTGTGAATTCAGGGAAATTAGGACGCTTTTGCCATTGAAATGACTGTGAAGAATGCCCCAATTAGCCTATCCTTAACCCAGTTTTATTATTTAGTTTATTCCATTCCACCCTCACTGAGACTAAATGATGCTTCCCATTTGTTTCTTAAAATGTGTCCAGATTGATTACGGCTCGTCTTCTTAATATTTTAAATTCTCACACAGTGATTCACTCGCACCTTGTGAATAGGTTCGTATGAATCATTTAAGAAGAGTCGGATCATACAGAGCGATTCGATCATTTGTTAGTGCAGAGACTGTTTGGCTCGCAGCTCAGTGAGTGTGGCGCGTTCGCCGGCGTCGGTGTGAGAAAGAGTCGCTCTTATCCCGGACTTTAAGTAGCGAAATAGACATTCCTGTGGCGGGAAATCAGGATCTCACATCCATGCTGCTGTCTGTTCGGGTAAATGAGCTCGAGGAATGCGGACTGAACGAACGTCTCGCTGGTGA
Organism: Labeo calbasu; assembly: GCA_019740295.1. Lineage (NCBI taxonomy): Eukaryota > Metazoa > Chordata > Actinopteri > Cypriniformes > Cyprinidae > Labeo > Labeo calbasu. Next base: position 10,895 of record JAHKKF010513666.1, read on the forward strand.
GTGAGATCGACTTTTGCTCTTTCGCTCCAAGGAGTTGGTGATTTCGCAATTCATTTTTTTTGCGTTGAAATGGCTGCTCAGGGGACAGATGACATGCTGTTATATTGTTTTGATTTTCATGTCCCTAATTAAAGTGAAATAAGCACTGAGGGTTATTATAAACTTAACCTGTTCTGCGTCTATTCCAGTGGACATCACTTTTTTTCGGTGGTTTTTACAGTTGTTGTCATTATTTAGTGCCGCCCAAATCGCTTGATTACTGTATTAGATGCTGTTAAATCGAGTGCCATGTTACGMACAAATGTTAAAATAATTTTAAATAAAGATATGGCACAAGACACGGAACAGAAAATCTTAAATAAAATCAAGTCAGATGTTAAAATATCCATATGACCATGCACAACCGTTTGCCTTTAACAGCAGCTGCAGAGAACTTCAACTTGATTGTCTCCTTGCAATATGACAAAATTGTTATTGGTGTGGCACTGTGATATATATATATATATATATATATATATGTATTGAATTTGTTAGAAAATCAACCCAAACATTAACGTTTATTTGAAAAAAAAACATTGTTTAAACTTATAATCCATAATTATCTTGATGTTGTGATGGATACTGGAAATAATTAAAAGTGATTAAAAATATTTATTTCATAATTTCTGGCTGCAATTGGAGTAGAAATAAAACTCTGGGGCATATTTGGGTCTGAACATGTTACTAATGTAGGCATTATTTATTGACACATCATTGAATCATTTTCCTCTTCTTTCCGTAGATCGCAGACCTGCTGATCCTTGACAACATGACGGCGGAGTTTAATAATCTGACATCGCTCATGAATAATGTGAGCGAACTTTCGAACCACACGGCTAGATGCTCGTTAACCAAGACTGGTTTTCAGTTTTACTATCTACCTATTGTGTACATTATTGTTTTCCTCACGGGGTTCATCGGAAACAGTTTGGCCATATGGATGTTCGTGTGTCACATGAGGCCGTGGAGCAGCATCTCCGTGTACATGTTCAATCTGGCGCTGGCGGATTTTTGTTACGTACTCTCGCTACCTTTCCTCATTTTTTACTATTTTAACAAAACAGACTGGATTTTTGGAGACATATTATGCAGACTGCAGAGGTTCATCTTCCATGTCAATCTCTATGGAAGCATCCTGTTCCTCACTTGCATCAGCGTGCACAGATACTCCGGTGTCGTGCATCCACTAAAATCACTCGGGCGGCTGAAAAAGAAAAACGCCGTTCGCACCGTCGCGCTTGTCTGGTTCATAGTCGTGGTCGGCATCTCTCCGATCCTTTACTACTCGCGAACCGGCCCTAAGAAGGGATTAACAACGTGCTATGACACCACAACCGAGGACGAACTGCCGGGTTACTTTGTCTACAGCATGTGCATGACAGTGTTCGGCTTCTGCATCCCGTTCATCATCATCCTGAGCTGCTACGGCGGCATCGTCAAGGCCCTTATCTACAACGACATGGACAATGCGCCATTGAGGAAGAAATCCATATACCTGGTCATCATCGTGCTCACAGTGTTCGCTGTCTCCTATCTGCCCTTCCACGTCATGAAGAACCTGAACATGAGGGCACGATTGTACTTCCAGAGTCCGGATATGTGTGCATTTAACGATCGGGTGTACGCCACCTACCAGGTGACCCGAGGCCTGGCCAGTCTCAATAGCTGTGTGGATCCTGTCCTGTATTTTCTGGCCGGAGACACATTCAGACGTAGGCTGTCCAGAGCTACCAAAAAGTCCTCCAGGAAAGGAGATCACCCTCTCCAGTCCAAGAGCGAGGAGATGGCGCTGAACAGCCTGCCAGAGTATGTCCAGAATGGAGACAAACGTATCTGAATTTTACGCTCCCTCAGACTGATGTTTTATAGATTTAGAATATTTGAAATCATTGTACTGTACACTGGTCAGTGTTACTCTTGTTGCTTTTAACATTTTCATCTAATGTGAGTTTACAGAATGAACTGAATGAACAATCACTAACCTACCGTTTTATGTTTTAACAGTCAAAATATAACAAGCACTGGTGTTGATCTGTTATGTTCTCAGTGAATAGTTAAGATGCACTATAGATATTTTCACACAATTAATTGTCTACCTGTATGTTTAAAGCATTTGAGACGTGTTTGTGAATTGATATGTATTCTGCTGTTACTGTAAAGATGTGTGACTCAGTGCTGCATAGATCAAAAGAATATCAGCCCGTGAATTATGAAGGGACTCTTAAAATCATGTTTTAAATAGTCGATAATTACTGTATGTTGGTAATGTATTTCTCTTGATCTGTAGTATTTAATGCTAAAACAAATACAGAGACCTAAATGAAAAGTATGTAAATGGCTCTTTATTATCAGGTCTACCAAAAAATGGTGGGCCATGGTAGAATAGTATTGTATTTATGTCTTATTTCTCACTTTTTAAATAGTTGTCTTTTTTTTGTAAAATGTGTAGCTTAACAATTTAAACATTATACTGTCAAATGCAGTCATAGACAGACACACACACACATTTGTCTCTTCTGCTCAACAAGGCTGCATTTATTAGATCAAAAATATAGTAAAAATGTGAAATATGTTTTTCATTTAAAATAAATATTTTCTGTGTGAATATATTGTAGAATGTAATTTATTCCTCTGATGCAAAGCTGAATTTACAGTCATTACTCCAGTCTTCAGTGTCAGAGATTTCTTAAAAAAAAAAAGTTTAAAAACTGTCTCATAAAATCACAGTATCAGTCAAGTAATTGAAGTTGTTTATTGTATGTTGCATGTGGTTTTAATGCACTGATTTGATTAATTAAATTAATTTAATTAATTTAGATGACTATCCTTCAATATAATTCCATAGGGGCTCCAGAGAGGTTCCTCTTGTTCTTCTTTGGCTTTTTTTCTTTTTGAGTCCATTACTCTGGCTTTTGTTCTATCTACTGTCCTGTCTTTCTGTAGTTTCTTCACACCCATCTAGGTCAAGCCAATAGATATCACACAGCGGCGCCGGAGTCACATTGCACACAGTTCCCTGTTCTTTTCCCCAAGCGCAATGACTCTTTGTCCCTCTCACAGGAAGAACAAGACGGGAAGGGGAATGAGGGAGGAATAAATAAGGCTGCATTTTCTTTTTTCTTCTCAGACTTCTCCTAGCCACTCTTTGTGAGGTGAACAAAAGCAGAATGGTTACTGATGCCGGACAGGCTTGGCAAACAGCCCGGGAACTTACATCGCAGGCTGTGTTTCTGAGATTTTCTAAAACAAAAATCTAAAACTGGACTCTGATTGGATGACGGCCTGTGTTCAAATCTATATGAATGCAAGCTGCTGTTCTACTTGGCTGCCACAAAACGAGGGGGTTTCCATGACTTTTGAACAGTTCTCCATTCTGTGTGGTCAAGGATCTGAACTGAACAAGCCAAAAGCCTTTTTGGTTTGGTTTTAACTGGATGTATGGATTTTGCCATTGCTGTTTTTGTTATGATGGATTGTTGATTCATGCATTCTGTTTATTCAGAATTGTGTACTTAGAAAGAGTGATGAAATGTTCCCGTGAATTACATTAGTCAAGCATAACCAACATTTGTACCAGCCGACTACAATGAGCCACCTGTGTCATTGGTTTTCTTTGTAAAGGTATGTAAGTTTGTATTCAGAAGAGTGAGTGTGTGTGTTTGCGTCTCAATGGATTAATACAGCAGTTAGCAAGCATGCTTCTGCATGCTTATGTTTGCCGCTGTGGACTTTTACTGTGTTTGCAGGAAGGAAGAGGCCTAACAATGCCATGCAGACTCTGTCAGGCCTGCTGAGGCATGAAAATCAGCATGTTGTGCCAGTCACTCCTCCTTCATCTCCTGCTTGTTCCTCCTGTGACACCATTTAAAACTGCCCTGTGTGAAGTGCAGAGGAGATGGGTGGAGAATGAGAGAGGAGGGGTGAGGAGAGAGAGCGAAGTGGAAGGAACAAAACTTTACATTTGTATGAGAGGAACGGGCCATCCAGGAGGGTTAAGGCAATTACTGCAGTGATGGAACAGACTCTCACAGCTTTCTGAGCCAGTGAGTGCTGTATACTTAACACTTGTGTTAGTCAAAGTCAACTACCTTGTAAATCAAATTATAGACAGGGCTATAAAAGTACTGTTGTCAGTGGAAAAACAAACCTATTTTAACCTTATTGCAAACTCAGTTTTTTCTTCTGCTATCTATAAACAGAAATCATAATAATATATTTTATAAAATATTTTTATTGATCCCACCTTTATTAATTTAAAAGTGTGTAGAAATAAGACAAACAGTTTGATGGCAGATCTCCCTACAAAGCCTCTGAAGCAAAAGTCGACCGGACAAACCTTTGATTTCCAACCATGTCAATCTGCATAAACTGCCAGCTTCAAGGTTTTCAGTTCGTAGGTATCCTCCACTGTATCCTTCTGAGGTACAGTGAGCTCTATGATGTACACAGTATGTAGTGAGGAGGGCCAAAACACAAGGTCTGGTCTGAGGTTTGTAGCTGCGATTTTGTCCTCTGATTCAGGTTGAAAGAAAGCTTCCAATCGCAAGCTTCTCTCAGCTTGTCAGTATTTAGGGATTTCACCTTGAACCAACTTGCCCCTTTGCCCACAAACTCCTTTATTTGTGCACAATTAGATAGCGGAGGAGGTAGGGTGTTGATGGATGTTTGCCTGTTCTCCTGTCATGCCACAAGACACTTCAGCACGTAGTTGTGCCTCCAAGTATACCAGCCTGCCATCAGGCTTACTTTACAGCCAACCAAGATGTCTGTTGCACATCTTTTTGCTTGTTCTTGTTTGCACACCTTCTCAACCACGTTATCGATGCTGAGATGGGGTTGCTTTGTGCTAGGATGGTCTGCTGTCTCCAAGGACAAAGCGTCCTCACTCTTGGTATACATGGCTAACGATGTTTTGATGTTTCGGAGCTACTTAGCCTGTTGTACTGCTGCAGCTGCTGGAGTCCACCTCCTTCCAAGGCCACTACAGGTGTCCTGTTTACTCTGGTCCACTTGTTCTGTGTCCTTGAGGGTTATATTATACCAGCATCCCAGTCTTTTAACTTTTAATCGTATTTATTAAGCCTCTAAGAATTACTCTGAAGAACACTGCTAAGAATTGACTTAAGTGTAAAAAAATTCTTGGCTTAAAGCTGCGCTTAAAAGTTAGTTATCAAGCATCTCAGTCGTAATTTAAACGAAGTGCAAGACCAAATCTGAAGTGTCAGTCTTAGAGATGACTCATGACACTTTGCTGTGCCACCAATATGATTTTGGATGACTATATACACGGACCAATCACTGAATAGATTTCCTTATTTAAGAATATTCTCAGATAAATTCACATTGAATGGTTACATTCCTCTTAGGAATTTACATTCAACACACATTTGACAATAAAAAATTTTCAAGAGAATACATAATGGCAAGAAATCAAAGCGTCATCACAACCTTCAATTTAGGGTTGTGCCAACAGACGATAGTATTGTGTATTGATGATAGTCAGAGATATTGCCTGTTGCTGATGCCTTTGACGACAGCAAGACTATTATAATTAATATTATTATCATTATCTGTCAAAAATATAGCCTAGGCGCTCTCTTTACTGATGCACCGCAGAGAGTCGCTTCACAAACTTTGCCGTGGCGCTGGTGTGGCCGCAATCTGCTCCGGTGTCGGAGCTATAAGACGCGCCACAGATGTATGCAGTGTAAATAAGGTGTAAGACATTTATTCATCATACAGTGTAGATAGCTTCACTGATTATAACGGGATTGTTTTTTAAAGAGCATAATACTTGCGCTAGACTGAAGTCCGTTATGACGTTGTTTTACTGAGGAAATATAACCGTTTGATTAACTACTCGTCGTCAAACATTTTGAAAACTCCTCTCCTGAAAGATTCGCACACATCTCTGTCTCCTCAGCGCCGTCACAAGCCCCTACTGGCAACTCCTAACCAGAGCTGACCTCTCGAGCTGTCTTAAATAACTGGGAGAGTTGTTTTTAGCTTTAAAGTCCCCCTGTAGTGAAAATCAAGATTTTTATGTTGTTTATTTGTCTATGTGTTGTTTTTAATATGCTTTTAGACAAACCATGTGCCAGTCCATTAATCAACACCATTGCTGAGTATTTTCTCCTTAAAACTGTAGTTTCCCAAAGGCTGTCCCAGAAATGTGGTTTGAAACAGCCCTTTTTTTGCAAGTCACAAAATAAGTAACCAATCACGTCAAAGGATATATTCCTATCATTGCAAAATATACCAATAGGATTATCAGCACAAAACTAAATATTAAATAGAGCATTTAATAGAGCACAACCGCTAGGCGCTAATCGTTAACTTGAAAAATAACCCACAGCAACAGTGTAACAGTAGTCCGGAGTCAGATGCACCTCCTCTCCCGCATTGCCGTCTGCACTTCACTCGCATATGCTCGCGGGCGCGAACTAACACAAACTAGGCTGCATTCGAGCCTTCAAGGCATTTTGAGAGCACAGCATCGTCAAATAAGTAACTTTAACAAATGTTACAGTATCCACTGTAGTTGTCCGCTATTAAAAACATAGTTTTATCAGTGATTATCCATGTTTCGCCATTATATCACGTTTACTACAGTTAGTGGATCAGGAGGCTCTGGTTGGTGTGACTGCATGGGGGTGGGGCTAATTTGCATATTCACAGATCCACGTATAGTAAATGAGGCAAGGGGGTAGAGTTACATTCAAGCTGTTTTAAGGCATGAGAAAATTGTTTTCATAAGAAAAAAACATTTAAATATTTCATTTTTTATTTGATAACTTGCTTTTATACTTAAGTTTGAAAGTAGGAGTAAATTTCATGAATTTCTCAGCACTTAAGACTAAAATGGCACTTTGAGAAGCTTGATACATATGGGCCCTGGGGAACAGTGAGAGACAGAATAACAACAAAAAAATCCAGAAAAACACAAAAGTCATTTAATTAATTTGCATTTTAATGAGTGAAATAAATATTTGACCCTTTCGCAAAACATGACTTAATACTTGTTGGCAAAACCCTTGTTGGCAATCTCAGAAATCAGACGTTTCATAGTTGGCCACCAGGTTTGGACACATCTCAGGAGGGATTTTGTGGTCTGATGGGATTAAGGTCTGAAGACTAGCTAGGTCACTCCAGGACCTTAATGTGCTTCTTCTTGAGCCACACCTTTGTTTGAACTGGCCGTGTGTTTTGGGCCATGGTCATGCTGGAATACCCATCCACGACCCATTTTCAATGACGGAAGGAGGTTCTCACCTAAAATTTGACGGTACATGGCCCCGTCCATCATCCCTTTGATGCGGTGCAGTTGTCCTGTCCCCTTAGCAGAAAAACACCCCCAAAGCATAATGTTTCCACCTCCATGTTTGATGGTGGGGATGGTGTTTTTGGGGTCATAGGCAGCATTCCTCCTCCAAACACAGTGAGTGGAGTTGATGCCAAAGAGCTTGATTTTGGTCTCTTCTGACCACAAAACTTTCACCCAGTTCTCCTCTGAATCATTTATATGTTCATTGGCAAACTTCAGGCGGGCCTGTACATGTGCTTTCTTGAGCAGGGGGACCTTGCTCCTTCATGCCGTAGTGTGTTACTAATTGTTTTCATGGTGACTATGGTCCCAGCTGCCTTGAGATCATTGACAAGATCCTTGTGTGTAGTTCTGGGCTGATTCCTCACCATTCTCATGATCATTGAAACTCCCCCCACTGTAGATTTACTTGGCTTTATCTTCATCTGGGCCCACTTTTCTAACAGCCTGGTGCAGGTCTTGGTTGTGATTAGTGTGGTCATATTGTCCATGTATGCCGTAATAGGGGGCGACCTAGCATTGATCTTCTCATCTTTTCTACAACCCACCGAAAGGCTTGAATGATGACTCTCAAGCCATGGTAAATGTGAGTGGTGAAATGGTGCATCCAGCCATAATACCACTCTCCAACTGTTTGCCATGCTGTGGTTCACTCATCAGTTATTAAGCATAGCTGTATATTGTGAAAATACAAAGCTTTCACACACTTCTTGTGCCCCTGATATATTTTAAGGTATACAGAGGATGCTACCTTACCTTAACTGGAGCACTGGAGTTCACTTCCTAGAGTAGATGTTGTAGACTCAGGTCTATTGCCTAGTATTATTTTCATTGTTTTTTCCATTCCGAAGTCAAATGCTGTGTTATCTGCTGAAGAGTCATTATCCACTCCAACTCTGACTGACTCTAGGGGTATTTTCTTCCTCAGCCTAGTCGTAGCCACAGATGAGTGGAAGCTGTACACTAATTGTGCCAGGTTCCTCCCGCTATATGCAAGTCAATGGCTACCATCAACTGTTTGATTACAAACATTCTTCAAAATATCTTATTTTGTGCTTAACAGAAGAATGAAACCCATACAGGTTTGGAACAAATGGAGGGTGAGTAAATGATGACCAAATTTTAATTCGTGGGTGAACTAACCCTTTAATGCTTTCATATTACACTTTTTATGCTGTTTTACATCAATACTTCCAATCAGACTGATCTTACATCTTATGCATTGGTACTTTTATCCAAAGTGATCGTTTCAACTCTGTTTATGAATGCATTCAAAATACAGTATATTTCATTTCTTCTCTTATTTGCATTGTGCTGCTGCTTTTGGCCAAAGACTGAATGCTGACTATTAGTATGATAAAGTTTTGAAATTAATAGGGTCAATAACCATTAAGAGAAAAAGAATTGAAAAGATGGGATCTTGGCATAAAATATCCGGAAAGCATTTCTCAGACACATTACCCTCTTATCCAGTCATCAGATATACTAGATTCTCATCTATCAGACAATATGACAATTTCTAATCCTGTTTCTACAGCATCCCTGTAGATCAGTGATTAAAGAGAAAAAGAATAGCGAATGTTAGTGTTAGAAGGTACATTTTTTAGACAAAATGAAAACAAACAGGATAGAATTGTCACAGTCATGTACTATTTTGGTTTCGTTTCCATTCTTTGTCATGTTAGCCTTACTTCTGTTTGTTCATATGGTTACTGAGTATCTTCACCTTTTCTGTTAATTATCCTCATTAGTTCTCCTTGTTATTTAAGCACAGTGTTCCCTGTGTTCAGTGTACGCATGGTAGCATTTTCTGAGTATCTACTATGTATTTATATGGATTAAAGTCTATTCTGACTGTGTCCTCGTCTTCGAGCACTATTATGTACAGTAGTAGCCACATTTGACAGAACGCTGAACCAACAAATATAAAAGCATGGACTCACCCATGCTGTGCCTCCTCCCTGAACACCACGATTTGTTGGGGTATCTGGGCTGGAGAAGGATGACTGGGCCCGCATCTTAGCACCTCTGCTCACCAGGGAAGCACAGCGAGCCTACTATTCACTCCAGGCCCCTGCAAATGAGTCATATGCAGATTTAAAACAGGAAATCCTGGCACAAATGGACCTTTCTCCAGTGTGTGCTGCCCAACGCCTCCATGAATGGTTGTATGACCTGCAAGCACCAGCAAGACTGCAGGCTGTCCAACTGTCATGATTAGCTCAACTTTGGCTTCTCTCTTGGAGTCCCACGGCTGGCCAGGTAGCTGAAAGGGTGGTGATTGACCGCCTACTGTGTGCATTACCTCGAGTTCATCGGAAGGGGGTCAGTATGTGGAATCCTGCAACCCTTGCAGAGCTCATACAGGCGGTGGAGCTGGTGGAGGCAGCCCATGCTCGGGACGCCAGAGAGAGACAGCAGCCACCTTTCCTCGGAGGGGGTCCCCAGAACAGCGATCACTGGAGGGCATCTCAAGACCAATCTCAAGACCAGGCACCCTAACGGCAAGTGCGTGTCAGAGGGAAGCTGGTGAAAGCTATTCTGGACTCGGGCAGCTTGGTAAGCCTGGTACCTCAAATCGTAAAGCCTCGGCCAGGCAACAGGTCAACTGTCCCATCATCTGCGTACATGGGGACACTAGGTATGTGCCTGCTCAAACTGTCACCATCTCTTCTTGATCCTGGCCAGTGGAAGTAGGAATGGTAAAAGACCTCCCAGTTCCCGTGCTGCTTGGAAGGGATTGGCTGGGGTTTGACCACCTGCTCCGGAACAGGAGCTGCCAAAAACAAGGAACCTACCGTCCGATGGCAAGCCAACCAGTCCTGCAGGCCACCGACAATGAGAGAGAAGGTGAGCCCCCTAACCTGTATACTGATTTCTTCACTGAACAGATCACTGAAGGGGGCTTGTTTGGACGGGAACAGCGAGAGGATGATATGCTACGAAATTGTTGGTCACAGGTTAGAGAGGTGGAAGGGGAAGCCCAACATCCAGCACCACACTCCTACTTCACACTTCAACATGGCCTGCTTTACTGTGTTGCCCAATGGCAGGGAGAGAAGAAGCACTTGTTGGTAGTTCTGAAGTCCAAGACTAATATTGTGTTGGAACTGGCCCGCTCACACCCAATGGCAGGACACCTGGGGGTAGAGAACACAATTTAGCGGGTCCGAGATCGGTTCCATTGGTCTCGCCTGGATGCTGAGGTGAAGCGGTTCTGCCAAAGCTGTCCCACCTGCCAAAGAACATCACCATGACAACCTCCCCCCAGCCCACTTATCCCACTACCAGAAGCGGTACCCCTTCAGAAGGCTACATCGAGAAACAATACCAAGAAACTGTTTCTCCTGTTCAGCCAAGTGGGCATTCCTGCTGAGATCCTGGCTGACCAGGGTCCAAGCTCAAGGCAGACCTGTGCCAGCTGCAGTGTCAAATAGCTCTGGACGTCAGTCTACCACCCCCAAACGGATGGACTAGTTGATCGTTTCAACTCTAAAGCAGATGCTGCAGCAGGTCGTAGCTGAGGATGGATGAGACTGGGACCTCATGATCCCATATGTGCTTTTTGGAATCCGTGAAGTTCCTCAAGCTGCCACAGAATTTACACCCTTTGAGTTATTGTTTGGGCGACAATCACAAGGACTCCTTGACATAGCCAGGGATGCATGGGAACGCCAACTGTCCCCACACCAAACAGTGATAGAGCATGTACGAAATATGAGACAAAAGATTGACTGGGTCATGTTATTAGTACGAGAACATTCAGCCTCTGCTCAGCACACCCAGCAACGCCTCTATAACCGGCCCGCTCAAACTCATGAGTTCCAGCCAGGAAAACGTCCTTGTTCCATGTGCCACCTCTAAATTCCTGGCACCCTTGCAAGGACCCTACACCATAATTGAGCGGGTTGGGCCAGTGACTTGTAGAGTCCATCAGTCGGTGTGGAGGAGAGCAAAACAAATCTACCATATGAACCTGCTGAAAAAGTGGACAGCACCTCGAGAGCATCTGGCTGCTTTCTCACAAACTGAGGAACCAGTGGTTGATTTGGGACCGCAGTTGTCAGGCACTCAGAGGACAGAGCTTGAATCCTGGTCAGACAGTTCTGAGATGTGTTTTCAGAGTTACCTGGGGGGACCAACCTAATTTAGCATGAAATCCCCACTTCCCCGGTAACTATCGTCCGACATCTACCCTACAGAGTCCCTGGGGCTCGTCGGCAAGCTATTGAAAAGGAAGTCCAGCGGATGTTGAAACTGGGGGTCATTGAAGCATCATGGAGCCCATGGTCCAGTCCCATCGTGATGGTCCCAAAGCCGATGGAACCCTCTGTTTCTGCAATGACTTCCAAAAACTCAATGAAGTCTCCATCTTCGATGGCTACCCCATGCCCCGGATGAACACAGCTGCATCCCAGAAGAAAACGGCCTTTAGCACCCCTAGTGGCCATTGGCAGTACCGGGTTTTACCCTTTGGGGTGCATGGGGCTCCAGCAACTTTCCAGCGTATGATGGATATCCTGTTGAGACCCCATCAGGCCTACGCAAAGCTAGGAGTAAATAGGGATATGAAGAACAGACGAGTCAACACACCCATCATCATCCCCTGCCTTAACCAAAGACCTTTTTACAACAGTTGGGTGGGGCTACATCGCCTACACCACGTGCACTTCCAGTTCACCCAGTAGACAAAGTACAAGCAGCAAGTCAAGTACAGACTCTCCCATTTTGACGGCATCACAAACCACAAATTCCTGAATTTGTAGAGGGAGAAGATGTGGAGAGTTTCTTCGTTTGCTTTGAACATATTTCAAGATCTTGGGGGTGGCCCACAGATGAGTAGGCCACTTGAGTGGTCACCTTGTTGATGGGCAAGGCCTTGGAGGCATATGCTGGGATGGATGAGCAGAGAGCTGGTGACTACGGGGACATAAAGGCGGGAGTACTGGCCAAGTACAATTTGACAGAGGAGACTTATCGCCAGCAGTTCAGAAGCCTCACCGTACCATCCAGTCCTTCTACCGGTCCGACTACCGGACCTTCAATTGTATCAAAGGCTTGTACAAGAGGTGGATGCGACCAGAGACTAAAGGTGCGTTCACTCCATATCGGAATTCCCGTAATTACGAGATTCCAACTTGTAAAAAGCGTTCATGTCATCGTAGAACTCGTAATTACAACTTGTGAACTGGGAGTCTTCTGAGAGCTACGACTTGTACCACATGTAGGCTCTGTTTAGGCGTTGATAGTGTTGCCATAGAAAAGCCTGAATCCGAGTCCGAGGACGTGAATAGCTCAGAGTAGAATGTCACACGTTGTCATTTTAGAAATTATGGTAATTATGATATGGCGTGAACGCAGCATAAGACCAAGGATCAAATGGGTGAGACCATCATACTTGAACAGTACTTGCGAATGCTTCATCCAGGGTCTGGACGTGTGAGGGTCTGGATGAAAAAAAATCAACTTCTGACTGGCGAGAAAGCAGCAAGATTGGCAGAGAGGTACGTGTCTGCACATAAGGAACCACCAAGGACTAATAAAGGTACTGTGGGCAAGGGTAAAATGGAGGAGCCCAGTGATAACGCTGCAGGGCTAGCAGAGAGAAAAAAGTCTACTGTTGCTGCAGGGCCCTTGATCAGTTTTTACTGCCACCTGGGCAAAAGGCTTCTTTTTGCCCACTGAGAAAACCTAAGGTAACCAATATGTGTTGTGTCCCCAGAGATGATTGGTCATGTGAATTGCTGACCACAGTGGAAAACATAGACACATTATACCAGTAACGGCAAACAGTAGCCAGTTTGCTTTCGTAATCTGTGACTATGCAACTAAACACCCTGAAATGTACCCTTTGCAATCTGTACAGGTTAAAAACATAGTGAAGTGCTTGACTGATTTAATTTCAAGGGTTGGAGTACCTTCTGAAATTATCACTGATCAAGGAACCAATTTCATGGCCAAACTGATGAAGTTATTGTATAAGCAATTTGGAATTAGAGGTATCAGAACAATATCATTTCACCCCCAAACTGATGACTTAGTAAAACATTTTAATGGTACCCTGCATTCACCTTGCAAATCGACCACCGAGCGTTGAAGTGGATGCAATCAATGAAGAATAACAATTCAGAATACTGTGCTGGTACCCTGATTGTAACTTTAGTGTCTTTGTTTCTGTACATGAGAAAAGGTAAATGGAAATCAGAGAAATAATGGTTTGTCTGATAATGATGATTCTCTTTGTCTTACTTTTCTCTCTGGAGCCTTCTATTAGAAGGGGTCGTCCCGCCAACAGAAAGCCGTATTTATTCCATTCATAGGAGGGGAGGAGTTTACTCATTGAGAGTGAGGAGAATGTTATTTGAATGTTATCTTTGATGCATGTCTTTTAAAATGCTTTCAAAATAATTAATTTTCAAGATAATTAAAGTAACCGCAAGAGACTGCAGCGTTTTGTTCTTGTTTTTGCTGCCCACCTTGCCATTCTTAAAACAATGACTAATGTGGCAAAGACGTCAGCTGTTAGAGTTGATGAAGGAGGGAGAGGAAGAGGACAAAAGAGGAAGGAAAATGTTTTAAAAAGAATGCAGATAGACAAATTGTTACAAATTGTTAATTTGATGTGGTAGTATGTCCTTTTTGCAGTGGAGACATTAGCAGAGAAGGCAGAGAGGAGTGACTGATACACGCTGAGGTCAGTAGGATTTTTGATTTGTGCCACACCATCTCTGATGCTCGCGAAGAACATCAGATAGCCACGGGGCAGAAGAGGTAATTTGGGCTGGCCTGGAAGAGAGGTGGCAGACCGTGTTTAAACAAGACATCAGAGTGGAACAGAGTGTGTCAGTAGCACTTTTCGCATCAAGTGATGAAAACTGTGTAAGGAAAGGAAGTGTGTACAATACTTCAACTAGTCACTTGATTTGTGAGTAGCCCCAGTTAACACTTGTTTAAGATCAAAAGAAGCAAGCAGAGTGTGGAGATCTGCAGCCTGAGGTTTATCTAAGTGGATGTTTAAGTGTCCAAGCATAACCACAGGCGTATCATCCTCAGTGAAGGTTGAGAACAACACATCTAACTCCTCCAAGAAGTTACCTAGCAGACCTAGGGGTTGATAAACATCTACAAAATGGATTTTAAGAGGGTGGGTGATGAATGTGATTCAGAGGAGCTGTTGATACTCAGAAATTGTAAAGGATTAAGTAAAGAGATGTGGTAGAGAGTACCTTTTGACCATTGTGGGTAGTGAAGGGTGCTGTCGAGTCACTGCTTCGTGAACACTGCTTTTGCAATTAATTTGTTTCAAACCAGTGATTTGGGGTGTACATAATTTTGAATTGTTGAATTATTTTACAAAAAATAAGCTGAGTCAATTTTGAAGAGCAACTGGTTCACTTGATTTAAAGTTTTGAAAAGCTTTGTTTCTCCCATCAATTGTGGTGCCTCTATCCAACTGTATTTTTAAGAAAAGACCAGTCTGTAACATGAATGTGCAAGACTTCCAGTTATTTTCCCTGTACAAACCAATCTATTATGCTGCTTGATGTTGCAAACCGGTATGCTTATCATATTATTTGAATGTTTTGTCATAACTATGAACACACTGGTTTATGGTGCAAATAGTTTTAATGTTTAATGCACTTTGTTATTCGTCTAGTCATTTATATGAACTGGAAGACTGGAGTGACATTCACAGAGAATAGCTTATTATATTGCAAAATGAGATCGGGACAATCACTAACTAATCAGTGTATTTAACTTGGCTGTAAATGTGGAGGCTGTATCTATACAGATGGTCATTATAAGAACATCTTTGCAGTTCTGTCTCCATTTTCCAAACACTAATATATATTTCTGAATTCTTCTATAACGGCTTATAAAATCTTGTTGTAAACTTGTTGCAAAAGTTGTAAACTCACCATACTGATGTCTCCATGAACTATTCCACTGATTTTAGATGTGATGTAATTTCACATGCATCCTGTTTTTCCAGTCGCCAAACGGAAGCACTATGTTTATTCTTCAAGTCCTCCTGACTTAATTTAGCTGTTTATTTACACAAGTGTTTGTATAGGGAGAAACAACGATTTAGGAGCACAGGGCTAAGTTTTGCTTTGATGTGGACTGCATGTACAGATTAAGGTTCTGTCCTGGATGACAAACTTGGTTTTTAACAGTTAACTTAATATGCTGTCACTTGCAGAGTTTGACCCGAAACTGAGCTAAATAGAATACAATTGATTTTGGTTGCCCCAGTTTTATTTGATCTAGGAAAGCTATTTTCAGTGGTGACAACCATACAGTGAATGTAAACATGGTACTCTTCCTCCTTCTCCTTCTAAACATATTCTTGGCATTAAAATTAAGACGTAATTTTTTGATAAATGAAGAAACTGTATTTGTCAATGAGCCAACATGTGTAGTGTCACATTGAACTCATCTTTTAAAAGGGAACCGTCACAGGTATGTTTCCACAGAGGTTTGGCGGGAGCATCTTCATATCAGTCATTTCTTACAGGACACTAATATTTTCCATCTGAAGACAAAAGCTTTTACTATCATTAGTGAGTCTGTAAGCGAGATGGCACACTTTTACATATAGTAATGCTTCAAGATATTAAGCTTGAAGGTGTTTATCACCTAGATGAAGGCTACGTTTGAACCATAGACTGTAAAAAACATGGACGTAGTGTCCGTGACGTCACCCGTAGGTTTCTGAAGAGCATTTTTGAAGCTCTTAGTGGGCGGGAGTCTGTCGTCGCCATCTTGGAATCGCGTCATTACACGTCACTCCCGGATAATCGAAAATGGGCAAATAGGCGGGACGTGGGTGGAGCTGGTTGCTGAAACCACGCCCGCCTAGTGCGACGGTGGTGAGAGCAGCGGCAATCCACCTGTCACTTAAGTGGCCACGCCTTAAATTATGCAGAACTTTAAGGCTTAATATAAATTAAACGGATGAGTTATAAAAAAATT
>JAHKKF010513668.1:0-10249 GCA_019740295.1 Labeo calbasu
GCATTAAAATGCTATCTGAAACCCTCTAGCATTAATAGACAACTGTCTGACAGTACCTGTCGTTGACAGCCTTCCACGATGATCAGCTTTTGCTGTGGGGAAGTTCTGGCGAACACAATTTCTGTATGGTGTTGCAGGACCTCATCCAGCTGTCCTGGCGTCATATTCTTCAGATCTCCACCATGGACCACACAGGCCTTCGCATCTCTAGAGAAACACTTTGTATTAGCAAGCATCTAGAGCAACATGTTTGCTGAATTTTAGAAACGGAAGGAATAAATTACATGGAAGTGCCTAAAGTAACAAGTTTACCTTGGATTAACCTCTTCAATAGGGATTCTCAAACGAGCAGCAATGTCTTCAACAGTCTCATTGCCTTCAGAGATGATACCAACACCTTTTGCAATAGCCTTTGCTGTAATTGGATGGTCACCAGTAACCATGATAACCTGTAATGGAAGATTCATATTTCAGTTGGATAAAAAGGTGCAGAAGTTTTTTCAACTTATGAATGAGCACAACACCTTGATTCCAGCACTCCGGCATTTGGCCACAGCATCCGGTACAGCTGCACGAGGAGGATCGATCATGGACATAAGGCCAACAAAACACAAGTTCTCAGTTGGGAAGTTCATTTCTTCAGTATCAAACGCAAAACCCTCAGGAAACTGGTCATCGGGGAGGCTAAAGTGGCAGAAACCTTTAAGGGAGAACATGGAGTTGTTCATAATTGTGTAAATTACTATTCTTTGTGTTAATTTTTCAAATGCAATCATAACTTAATAAGGTGGCTTTACCCAACACTCTTTCTCCAAGACCTCCGAGCTCTAAATAAGCATTGTGGAAAGCATCTTTCATTTCATCGTCCAAAGGCTGCTCTTTTCCTTGAATTAAAATAGTAGAGCATCGATCCAAGATTCTCTCAGGGGCTCCCTTCATCACCAGCAGGTGCTTAGACTCTGAGGGATTGGGATTCTTGTGGACTGACAGCTAGAAAAGGCATATTAAAGGCCTATTAGCATGACCAGTAAATCTAAAAACCTCCAATCTCCAAAGGACACCTCAACAAAAATACCTGATACTTGTTGGTGGAGTTGAAAGGGATCTCAGCAACTTTTGTGTACTTCTCTCTCATTTCACTGACTGAACCACAGCACAGCTCAATACACTTCAACAGGGCAGACTCTGAGGCATCACCAGCTGTCTCTCGCTGCAAAACAGATGTGATGTGAAAAACTTGCATGCTTTTAAATTTATTCTCAATGCACTTCCACAATCTAGATATTAAGATAACAAACCTTAAGGACTGGAAGATGGCTCTGATTCGATTGGAAAACGGCACGGTTGCACAAGCCAGCGACACGAGCGAGGGCGGCCCAAGTAGCAGAGCTCTTGTCAAATGCGGTTCCAGTCTGGTTCTCTGTGGTGTCTGCTATATGAATCTGGCTGTCAAACCACATGTGAGCGACAGTCATTCGATTCTGGGTTAAAGTTCCAGTCTTGTCAGAGCAGATAGTGGTGGTCGAGCCAAGAGTCTCCACGGCTTCGAGATTCTTTACCAGGCAGTTCTTCTTGGCCATACGTTTGGCGGTCAGAGTCAGACACACCTATGTGAGTAAACACACATTTAGCAATCATTGCAATTTGGAAATATGTATAAAAACATATTACTCTGACTTACGGTTACAGTGGCGGGGAGACCTTCAGGTACATTAGCGACAATGATTCCGATAAGGAAGATGACTCCTTCCAACCAAGTGTAGCCAAGAATCAGGGAGAGAATTAAGAAGGTCAAACCCAGGAAGACGGCTACACCAGTGATGATGTGGATGAAGTGCTCGATCTCTTTAGCAATTGGTGTCTGTCCACCTTCCAGGTTGGAGGCGAGAGTGGCGATACGACCCATGACAGTACGGTCACCGGTGTTTATGACAATCCCTCTGGCGGTACCTATTGAATATTATCACGTTTAAGCATAATTTAATACACTGACGCATTAATTTTGTCCACAGCTGTTGTAAAGCAATTTGAATTTTGTACCGTCAACACAATTGGTGGAAAAAAATGCAATGTTTCTTGTCTCCAACGGGTTTTCACTAGAGAAGTCAGGAGTACGAGTCTGCGGCTCAGATTCTCCAGTGAGGGAAGAGTTGTCCACCTGGAACGGGATGTTTCATGACATCTTTTGTTTGTTTGTTTCATTTCCTTTCCCCCTCCCATGAAATTTCTTTGTTTTTACCTTGCATCCATGTGCAGAGATGACACGGATATCAGCTGGGATTCTGTCTCCACCTTTGACCTCCACAAGATCACCTACAACTACCTCCTCAGCGTCGATGACCTTTTTCTCTCCATCACGTACAACCAGGGCTTTCTACATGACAATAAATGTACATACAAATGAACATCCTTTGTACATTGTGAAAGCTATTTTTGGCATAAAGTCAATTGACATTTTTCTACCTGAGGAACGAGGTTCTTGAACGAATCCATGATCCTAGAGCTCTTGGCCTCTTGATAGTATGAGAAGCATCCATTGACTGTGACAACAAAAGCAAGCACAAGTCCCAGATACAGCTGCAAGAAAATAAATAAATAGTCATTCACAGCACACTTATTAGGAGAATAATCCACTGAGAGAAACCTCATATTAAATGCATTGCTCAAGAGCATGATGGTTATTATTTTAGATATTTATGCCAATGCAGAAATGAAGACAAAACATTTTCTCCCATACATTGTCGTTCGCCGGTTCTTCTTCTGAGGCAGCCTGGATGGAATATGCAAAGAAGCAAAGAAATGCACCGATCCACAGCAGTGTCTGGAATCCACCAAACAGTTGTCTGCAGAACTTAATCCATTCTGGAGTCGTAACAGGTGGAGTCAAGGCATTTGGTCCGTCACGGGCTAAGATTTCCTTTGCTCGGAAATTAGTCAAACCCTGCCACAAGTTATAAAAATGAAGCAATTAAAGGCACAATGTCACATGCGTGTGGCTAAAGATCCATTATACAGTAACTGTTACTCTTTCTAACTAAAGGTAAGTCATCATCCACAAAAATGTATTCATTTATTTCACACAAATGATTCAAAACAGAAATAATGCATCGTTATTTTTCCCCATAAGTGTCACTAAAACTTACTTACCTTGGTCAGATCAGTACCGTATTTTCGGTTAAGTTCATCAAAGGTCAACTTGTGGTCTTCCTGCAAAAGAGAAAAGAGGTTTGAAATCTTGGTTATCACTATGTAAGACTACAATAGACCCATATTAAAAATACACATTTATAAAGGAAGGTTTACATGGATTTTTCGTTTAATGAAATTATTATATGCTTAAATGAACGGAAATTCAATGTTAAAACGTTTACTTGAGCTATCGCGTCCGTGTTTCTAAAGAATAGCAGTGAATAATTTATAAACAAATCTGAACACAATTGCTGTTTAGAGCTGAGAAACTATGTAAATACTGTCCAAACTGCCAAAGAATCCGCAGAGGACTGTAAAATACCCCGCGCTGGTCCACATTAATTGGGAAAACTTAACTATACGTACCTGTGCGCATGTTAGACGCTTACACTTTTTGGTTTTTGGTTTTCACCAAATGTAATATTACCGACTCGACCACAAAGTGTGCAAAGCGTTGTACAGTGCGCTTAGGAGATGACGTCATCACACAAACAAGACACGTACAGGCGCAGCATAAGGTTAAATCTGAAACTTTTAATCAGTTATGATTGTGTTACTAATTGCCTTCGTTCTGATATTTAAATCATAAAAACGAATAAGTTTATTTTTGCACGAAAATTCTAAGGAAAACCCTGACAGCCTTTATAATTAATAGGCTATACATGTATATTTTATTTTATTTAAGCCCTTTTTAATATATACTAATTTGATGAAAGAAATGGTGTAGCCCTAAATGTATATATACACAGTCCAACATTCCAAAGCTACGGGCCGTGCAAATCCAAATGGAAAAGTCAGAACATAGAAAAAGCATAAATGAATGAATTAATTACCAGTTCCACTTCTTTCTTCAGTTCCTCCATATCCTTCTTGCTCTTTTTCCCTTTTTTGGGCTTTTTGACTCCATCTTCTGACGTTGCTGCCAGTTTGTACTTCTCATCATTCCCTGTCTGTAAGATGTCAAACAATGGATGTCACACATGCAACCAGATCTCCCAAAAAACCTGCTGAAATAAATGAAACACATGCAGAATGAAACAAATTAAGCATCTTTAGCTGACTTACTCCGAGCCCCATTTTCCTTGCTGGTGTCCACCCAAAACCCAGTGATTTCAGGAGTCTGGTCTCACAGATGGAGACAGAAGTCTCTGTGTGTCCAAACTAGGTTCACAGATTTATACCCTGCCATCTCACCTGTTTAATGGGGAGGTGTTCTGGGAAAATTAGGGAGGAGTTTGTCTGGTGTCATTTGGTTTTAGCATTTATTTAACCTTCATTTATACAGGTAGGTCATTTCTGTGACACCCAGGTGAAGGACTGGTCCATTATTGTCTTATCAACAGATCTATGGCTTGTTAATAATAACTCAGGACAAACTAACTTCCTTTAAATGTTAATTCAAGGCCTGATTTGTTTAGTTTTTGGTACTTACTTGGTCTTTTATGGAGTATTCCTATGGAAATAATTGCACCCTGGCTTATTTTTATCTCTTTTGAGCATTTTTCATTTACATGTGTGTACAATGTGTAAACTGTGTTCTGTGGCCCCCAATGTCTAATGAATCAAACTGCTTCTGAGTTTAAATTTACACTGTCAATGTAGGTCCTTGTCAGTGTTAATGCTGGAAAAGTTTGCTGTCTGTGAAAGAGTTTACGTGTATGTCCCACACATAAATAATGAAATGCAAAGAATTTTGTGACGAAATCCCAAATCAAAAGGACCATTGTGAAGGCTAAACAGAATGTGTCAATCCCTCTGATTTACTTGTTAAACTCTGCAATGCATTTGAAATATTAATATAATCTGTTGTTGTATTTATTCTATGATTTGTTGAACTAAATGTTAAAAAGGAATGTACAATGTTTCACATTAAGCTTCTTTCATTTATTGGTAATACACTGAAGATCATTGGAGTGTTTTACAAGAAAATACTCTTTCAGTCTTTCAACTTGTTAATTTTATTAGCAATTTCTGAGTAAAAATGTTTCAGAGTAAATCCAACACCGTTTTTTTTTTTTTTTTTCTCAGCGTATTGACCTATTAATAACATGCTGTTATTTATCATATTACTGAACTATCTAACTATCGATACTCCTGTTCATGACTAAAATATCTTGGCTTATTATTTCCACCAACGTGTATTTAGTGTTTGAATGAATTTATGGTAAATTTAGCTCTTTTTAATCGGTCATATTCCTGAAAATGACCAGAATCTGTAACATTTAAAAAAAAAAATTCAGTGTGTTTAGTAAATATGAAATGTTTTGAAACTGTTATCACTGTCATTTACAATGCAACTTTGTTGAGGCTATAAACAAACTCTGATCACACCCGTAAGCTGGTATTACATCCGTATTTTCTTTCTTTTTTTCTTTCTCATAGGTTTGTTTAAGTAGGGTTGAAGATATAAAATTTAACTGTATAGATATCCACCTTTTTCCCTGAAAGCGTGGGTGCAGCCATTTGTAATTTTATGGGTCTGGCTTCTGGTCTCATCCGCATCCAGCTATTTATTGGTGTGTCTTACCATATCATTTTAATGGTTTATCTTCATTATGAGCACACTGGTTTGTAGTGCAAATAGTTTTAACATTTACTGCACGTTGTTATTCTTATCTCACGCACAGGCTTATTTCCGTGTTAAAGAATAAGGTGGATAGGTTGAAAAAAAAACATTTTAAAGAAGTGTTCTTTAACTTACGCGACAAGAGTCTCACAGCCCCCATGTCCTTCAAACTGTCTTCAACATCCACACATATTGTCCCATCATTAGACAGCGTACCGGAACCGTCAGTTTGCATTTGAATACACTTTGAACATTTCTATGTATTGGGACCTGAATCTAAGGACAGGGTGTAACATAAATAAACCTTTTCAAGATGTATTCTCAAGGGTAAAGGGGATAGTTCACCCGAAAATTAAAAGTCTGTCATCATTTACACATCCTCCAATTGTTCTAAACCTGTAGGAGTTACTTCTGTTGATCATAAATGAAGATATCATGAAGAACATCAGTAACCAAACAGTTCATGGTCCTCCTAGTAATTTTTGGAATCACTGTTGTCCACAGCAATGATAACATAAAGGACGAGTAACAATGACAAGAGAAGCGACAACCTGAATCATGAGGTAGGAATTAATGGTTATTCTTTTATTTTTTATTGTATCACAAAGATAAATCATTGCTATAGACTTTTATGGTAGCGGAATATTAAATGATGAGAATGAAAACGAGGCTGTGAGGGACTGAAGTACAGTGTGTTCAATGAATTGTACTGGTATCTAACAACATGCTCATTGTTCAGTTTTCTGAAAAAAAAAAAAACTCCATAATGCAGTTTTGAAAATTGTGAAAACATGATCTGGCTTTTTTTATACAGTGTGTGCCATTTCAAAGACTGTCTATTGTTAAATTCATAATTTGTTAAATCCTTCTGATTTACTTGTTAAACTCAGCAATGCATTTCGAATATTAATATTACCTGTTGTGGTATTTATTCTAGGATTTGTTGAACTGAATGTTAAAATGGAATGTACAATGTTTTATATTAAGCTTGTTTCATTTATTGGAATAGTACACTGTAAAAAAAATGATGTCTTAAGTTTACTGGAGTACGTTTTACAAGAAAATACTCTTTCAGTCTTTAAATTTAATCTTGTGAAATTTATTAGCTATTTCTGAGTAAAAAATATTCCAGAGTAAACATTTTGAAGCGTACTGACCTATTCATCACATTGCTGAAAGCCAACAGGCTGTTAGAATAGAAATTTTAGACAGTTATTATGGATTACATATATTTATTTACCATATTACTAAACTATCTAACTATTGATACTCCTTTTTATGGCTAAAATGTCTTGGGTTACTATTTCCACCAACCTCTGTTTTGTGTTTGAATGAATTTCTAGTAAATTAAGCTGCATAAGCTGCATACGCAAATATATTTAAATACATTTATTTCATGGTAAGTATACTACAAATACATTTACGTATTTATTAATAAAATAATCTGCAATTGTACTTTTAGAATACTAAATTGATATACTTAAAGTTTGCTAAATTTTATACTTAATGGTCTTTAATTCTGAATAATTAGTGCTGAAGTCCAACTAAAGATATACTAAAATATATTTGATTGTGCTAAAGTGGAAGTACTGCAAGTGTACTTTAGGTGCACTTTAAATATCTTGCATTTAAAGACTGATATTACACAGAGATCATACAATCCTTATTAACAGTGACACTAAAACATATTTTAGGTTTAATATTAAGAAATTTGCATTGTGCACAAGTAATACTCCAAATAAAGTTGAATTATAATTTTTATATCATTAATTCTCAAGTGATATGTCAGTAATAGATTTGAAATATACTTTATATATTTTTGTAAATGCTAATACTTCATACTTTATACTTTAAATATATTCGTTTTTTTTTTTTTTTGGTCATATTGCTGAAAATGACCAGGTTCTGAAACACTTTGAAAATATACAGTATATTTAGCAAATATATATTTTCAAATAGAAGTTACTGTCATTTACAGTTTAACTTTGTTCAGGCTTAAAACAGTCATTTAGGTAGGGCTGAATATAGAAAATTTAACTACACTCTTAAAAGTAAACATACTTTAAAAGGTTCTTCAGTGATGCCATGTACGAACCATTTTTGGTTTCACAAAGAACCAAATCATTCAAAAATTCTTTAAAGAACAATCTCTTTTTTACCTCTTTATAATCTGAAGAACCTTCTTTCACCACAAAAATGACCTTTTGTGAAACAGAAAGGTTCTTTAGATGTTAAAGGTTCTTTATGGAACCATTTACACAAAAAGGTTCTTCTATGGCATCGTGAAGCACCTTTATTTTTAAGAGTGTATATAGATATGGGTAAAAAAGCATTTAAAAGAAGAGTTCTTTAACTTATGCGGCAGAGTTAAAAGAGTCTCACGGCCCCCATGTCCTTCAAACTGTCTTAAACATCCACGCATATTGTCCCATCATTAGACAGCGTACCGGAACCGTCAGTTTACATCTGAATACACTTTGAACATTTCTATGTATTGTAACCTGAATCTAAGGACAGGGTGTAACATAAATAAACCTTTACAAGATGTATTCTCAAGGGTAAAGGGACAGTTCACCTGAAAATAAAAAGTCTGTCATCAGTTACTCAATCTTGTTCTAAACCTGTAGTTATTTCTTACTTTTGTTGATCATAAAAGAAGATATTATGAAGAATAATATCAAACAGTTTATGGTCGTCATTTTTTTGGAATCACTGTTGACAAGCAACCATGACACCCTAATGACACAGGAATAAGTTGTGAATTCTTTTAATTTTCTATTATTATTATTTTAAGATAAATCATTGCTGTAGACCTTCATATAGTAAATGTTTGATGAGAATGAAAACGAGGCTGTGATGGACTGAAGTACAGTGTGATTGTTCAGCTGGTTAATCGTCTTTCTAAAAAAAACTTAAAGTAGACAAAAACTCCATACAGTTTTGAAAGCTGTGAACACATGCCTTTTTTATACAGTGCGTGCCATTTTAAAGATTGTCTATCATTAAATTCATAATTCGTTAAGTCTCTCTGATTTACCTGTTAAACTCGGCAATGCATTTGAAATATTAATATAATCTGTTGTGGTATTTATTACAGGATTTGTTGAACTAAATGTTAAAATGGAATGTGCAATGTTTTATGCTGAGCGTGTTTCATTTATTGGAATAGTACACTGTAAAAATGATTTCTTAAGTTTGTTGGAGTGCATTTTACAAGAAAACAGTCTTTTAATTTCAACTTGTAAAATTTATTAGCAATTTCTGAGTAAATCCAGCACCATTGTATTTCATTTTTTCAGTGTATCGATCTATTAATCACATTGCAGAAAGCCAACATGCTGTTAAGTATAGAAATATTAGACAGTTATTATGGATTATATATGTTTATTTACCATATTACTAAACTATCTAACTATCAATACTCCTGTTCATGGCTAAAATGTCTTGGGTTTACGGTTGTCAAAAAGTAGCGGGTTCGGTACTTTCGGTACTGAAATTTTAAAAACGTCCATTTCCCGCTCACATTGGACTACTTGCACAACTACTTCCGCATTCTACTTGTTATGGCTCGGTAGTTTCCGGTTAGCGTTCAGCGCACCTACATACAGACAGTTTCTCATGAGAACGCAGATTATTACTACATTTTAAGGCTGGCATTTCTTTAAAAAACAATTAATCATATTCTCCGCGTTAACATAAATCATATTCAACCTGCTGAAAGGTTACTATAAATATATTTCCCTTGGGTATGTGCATTCTGAATAATAAATAAATATATTTCCCCACTAACCTGCCGCATTCTCACGAACGGTATTTTTCTTTTACTGATCATATTTCATACCTGATGAACGTACAATTTTAAATGAGTTTGACCGATAAACACCCTTACGGAAATTAACCATGATTTTACTATAGTAAAAGTTCCATGTTTTCCCCATTTTTACCATTTGTATAACAACGCTTTTACTACAAATAACCTACCATCGTTAAACTATAGACAGTGTAGTAAAAAACGAGTTAATTTGTGGTTATATGGTTATGGTGATTACCAGCCACCGCTTTCTCAGATCAGTTTATGCTGGATTAAAACTTCACATTCCGTTGAGTTTGGAAAATACTGTACTCAGTAATCATCAGAATATGTCTTCTCCTGTCTCTGAACATTTCCGAACTTGAAATCTCATTTTATTAGGCGTTTAAGTCATCAAGATGATTACAGCAGATTGAAAATGTACATAACCGGAAATACGCTTTCAAAACGGAAGTGCGTCACGAGGCTCAGCGCAAGTATTCCATGAGCGCTGTTGAGCCGATTTTTAAACATCGCTGATTGGCCATAGTTTTCACGCGCTCAACAGACATGACTGTGATTGGCTACAATGATAAGCCCTTCACGCTCCTCTCCGAGCGCTCACACATAAGCACAACGGGAGCGTTTGAAAGCCACGTGTGTCAGCGGATCCGTCTATATGCAGATATATTAGGGATCCGCTG